>LYNE01006083.1:13339-23608 GCA_001662545.1 Rosa x damascena
TTGGATCACAATGCTGCAGAGGTCGCAGCCGGCCTCGTCGGGGCAATTAACCTTGAGCGTTGAGCTGGAAGAGGAAGAGAGCGAAGTCTTCCACCTTCCGACGGAGACGGAAGCTCACCGTCCCTAGAGCCGAAGAGAGCGAACTGGCCGTTGGGATTAATAGATTCTATGGACGAAGCGAGATCCCCTTTGCTACCAAGATCCCCTTTCAGCATCCTTCGGGCCTTTCAATTATATAATCTTATCTATTGAGAGAGGAGATATGGGTTTGAGGCGGGGCTACGGCTCTGAGAGAGAGAGAGAGAGAGAGAGTCGGGAGACGTCGGTTAACATAGGAAGCTAGGAACAAGATCTGAGAGAGAGAGAGAGAGAGAGAGAGAGTTTAGGAAATTTGATGGGAAAAAACTAGAAAAAGAAAAAAAGTCATATAAAAAAATTGACTCTTATTTTTGGAAATCGAGAGAATAAACGGTACTTTCATTGATATTGATAATATGGGACTCTTTATATAAAGGATTACAAGCAAAGAATCTACGTCTTACAAAGTAATTGAATCATACAATGATTGAAATATCTTCGTAGATAGGTAATTGAATCATACAATGATTGAAATATCTTCGTAGATATCGGTAAGACTAACCCTATTACAACTCAGACAAGTAATCAGAGTTTGGGCCAGACACACAAAGTAGGTGTCCTTAAATACTATCCCTTGTGTCGCACAAACGTGGTACTCATCTCCTTGCAGAGTAACAAAAACTCAGTGGGACAAAAATAACCTCAGTCGAATGAGAAAAAGAATACAACACTCCCTTCACGTTTTGAAACCGAACATGTAGACATATCCCCCCATTGTTTGCATCTCCCTGATGACTTCGATCATGAGAGTTCGGATAACTTCCGCAAATGATGCTACCAACATGTTTCTCGAAAGTGGATTTAGGCAGTGACTTACTAAACATGTTTGCCATATTGTCTTCTAGTAGGAGCATTTTAATGTGATGTTTTAATAGTCAACTCCTCATATTTTGCTTCGTTATTTCCTTAACTTAATCCATCATTTTTAACTTAGTTTCTATTTTCTAGGTACATTGGAATAAATGACAAGGAAATGAGCTTAAAGGCACCTGAGAAGGACATGAGGTGTTGGAAATGATCAGTAGAAGGCACAAGGGACGCAAAATGAGCTAAAATAAAGGAGTATTCCTGGTCCGACCAGGAGTTCTTGGTTCAACTAAAAATCCCAGTCAAAGTAGAAAACCTAGGTCAACTAGGAAACATGTTCTGAGAAATGAAGAAAAATGGAGAAAATGCAAAGTCCTAATTAGACTAAGAAACCTACTCTACTAGGGAAAGGAAACCTATTGACACAAGGAGTCCCAGTTGAACTAGGAAAGTAAAAGAAGATTTCGGAAGGTTCAAGAACATTTCATGTGAAGTATCCTTGTTTGACTAGGAGTCCTGAAGACATAAAGAGTCCTAATGGGCCTAGGAAACCTGATAGCACTACAAGAAAAGACGCATGAAATGCCAAATCAGGAAATCTGCCTGTGCAAGTCTGTCAACTTTGACAGAGCATTGAGAGCAACTCAGGATGAACTAGATTATAATGTTTATATTGTTGGAAGGCCTCGAATGTCTAGTTTCTAGATATTTTTACAGCTTATCAATATCATTTTTCTAGAAGAAATTATGGCCGATTTAGTACAGGAAGGTCAAGCTGCACGTGATCAATCTTTTACGGGAATTTCTGTTTTGAAGCCCAAATCACATTGGGAAACTCATGGCTGAATTTGTACTTCATATTTCAGATAATATTGCACATGTGACATCCTAGAGGCTTCCAGAAGGGTTTGGCATCATCATTAGAGAGTTTTAAGGGATTACAACATGCAAAATGAATGGAATCAAGTCCAGATACGTTGCTTGTTGCTCACACCCCTATATGGCCGAATTTTAGGAGTTTAAATCACAAAATATCTTTATAAATTCAGCAATATTATCTCCTTTAAATACTCATGGTGAAAATCTACTTAATTTTGGAGGCTTCTTATTGGTTGGATAACACAAAAAAGCTGACATGGATTCATTTGATTGGTTGGAGTTGTGTGGATCAATCAGATAATTCCTAGAAATTAAAAGAAGGATCCAGAAGGCTTGGAGACTAAGTTTGCAGCCCCTATATATAGATGCATCCTTGGGACGTTTTGAGACACCAATTCTTTCATTCTTTTCACACACCAAAAGTTCTGTTTCACTCTCTAATCTTCAGAAGCTTTGCGTCTTCAATCAAGGAACAGAAATGCAATACATTAATATCTTAGCCACCATCCACCCTTGTGTCATCCCTAGAAGATTGCTTGTTTTCAAGGATCTTCAAGTTCTTCGTCTCAAGGCTTTGTCATTCATCTTTCACGGAGTATTTCATCTTTTTCTTTTGTTTTCTTTGTTTGATTTCATAAGACTATGAATAACTAGAACGTTATGGCAAAGTTTAAAACCCATTTATATGTTTGATAATAAAGTTGTGATTTCTATATGTTGATTTCTATGTTGCTTATGTGAGATTGCTTAATTGATTTTGAATTGTAGAAAACTTTTATATGTATGTGTTCTTTTGTGGCCAACTTAGGATATATGCATGTAATTGCAGCTAGATTTAGGTAAACCAAATATTTTTGTGAACCTAAATCATAAGTAGTAAAAACTTTGGACAAAAGTCGAAATCAATTCAACAGGATTGCAAATAGATGAGCTTTCTCATACTAGGTTGTGCACTTTGGTCGACATCATTTCTTTGTTCTTCATGCGTTGAATGTGTTCTTGATTAGCTAGCTTTCTAGACTATAATTGCATATTCAATAGGATTAATTTGGTGCTTTCACTTAGATTAATTATTGAAGGAAAGTAAAATATGCGAAATCGTTTGCTTATTAACGTTTCACATGGTCAACTTCTTTCTCATGACATTGATAATCAACTATATGAATTGTAATTGGACTTCGGGCATATATATGTGGTTTTGTTATTTGTTCCTTGCTTTCCACCCTTGTATATGTTTTTTTACATTTTCTTTATTTTATTTATTTTAATTTTCAATTTTATAATCCTAAAACCCCCTTATTTGTGTTTACTTGTATATAATTCTATTCTTTGTTTTATTTTTGTAAGTAATACTTTATACTTTTATTAATTATTTATCTGTTTATGCAATTACAAGTGTATCCTCACTCCCGGCTTGAACGATCCCTACTTATTCTATACTAACAACTACATTTTGTAGGGTTAAATTGCATGCTACTTTAAGCATGTCATCCTTATATCGAACATTGTTCACTTTGATTTTGAGGAGAGTCTGTTGTTGCTGATGGTGCTTGGTGTTGTTGCCTTTGATATAGCCTTGCTTCATTTATTCAAAGCACCCACTACCTAATGACGAAGTCATGGGTTCGAGTCACCATGAGGATTGGAGTGAAATCCTTTGATCCTCTTTAAAAAAGGAGGAAAAAAAACAATTCAAAGCAAGCAGCATTATCCTCATAAATGCTCATAGGCTTATCTGTGGTAGACTTCAAACCACAATTGCTTCGAACATGCGTAACTATGGATCCAATCCATATACATTCACGAACCGCTTCATGAAGATCAATAATCTCTGCATGGTTCGAAGATACAGTGACTTAGATATTCTTTATAGACCTCCATAGGCCTGGGCTCGGGTCAGGCCGGGCTCGAAATTTGGTGAGACTGAGACCGAGCCCGAAACAATCGGTTAGGGCTTTTTCAAAAATGGAAACCGACAGAAACCGACCCCAAGCGGGCCGGTTCGGTCTTCGGGCTTTTCGTGCCCAAATCCAGTTTCTCAGTTTTATGCAAAATACACACAAAATTGGGTTTGAACCCCCGACCTCCTACACGAAAGCCTTGCTCCAAACCACTGGAGCACGAGACACTCTTGGTATAATTTGTCCAAAGTTTATATTTATTTGATCCTAGGCGGGAGAAATGAAACAAAACAAAACCTAGAAGTGCAGAACCCTCTTTCACTTTCTGCTCTCTCTCTTTTCTAGCCGTATTCTTCTTCTTCTTCATTTTTTTTCCTTTTTTTTTCTTTCTCTTTTCTTCCTCCCCAATCCCCATTAATCCATTAGTTCTCTCTATTTACCATAACTTCTTCTTCTTCTTCTTCTTCTTCTTCTTCGGCGACTTCGATCTACTCCGCTCCGAGCTTCAAGCTCAGGAGGCCAACAAGAAAAGAATTTTTGCAGGTGAAGGAGTTTCTCGGCTTCATTGGTTCCCAAGGTAAGATTACTAAAAGCAACAACTTTCTTTGTGTTCCCATGTCCTATGCTCAAATTTTAATACTTTGTTTCATAAAGGTTATGGGTTTCTTCTGAAATTTTGCACATTTGAGTATGGAGAAGGAGAAGGAGGAGCTGGCTTGGGAGGAGAGCTTCTAGAGGCTGAGATGGAGGAGAAATCGGTTCGGGTCGGTCTTTCGGTCCTGGAAAATATCAAGCCCGACACCGACCCGATAAACTATAATTCGGGACGGGCTTTGCACTGAACCAATATTTTCCAACACAAAACCGAACCGAATCGGGCTTTTTTGCTAAGTTCGTGTCGGGTTCTCGGGTCCAGACGCCCAGCCCTAGACCTCCAAGATATCGTAGTCTTACCCATGGTGAACACATAACCAGTTTGGGAATGACCTTTGTGTGGGTAAGAAAGATACCTAGTATAAGTAAAACCTTCCAAAACACCAATGTTGTTTTGGGATGGGGATAAAGGACGTAGTCCAATATTGGCGGCGTTCGTGGTGTATGATGGGTCCAAATACATCAGCTCTCTGTAGGGATAGAACAAACCCATATCACAAATCCAATGGCATCGTGTTGGTGCAGAGCTATACCTAGCTAACAAGTTCACTACAAATGAGATGTCCAATCTTGTGCATTTGGTCTAAGTACAATAATGCGCCTATTGCACTTAAGTAGGGCACTTCTGCCTTTAGCACATCTTTGACATCATCCTTCGAACGAAGAAGATCCTTATATACGATCAAGACTATGGACGATCATGAGGGTGCTTGAAGGTTTGACTTTGTCAAAATCCCTAAACATCCATAAACACAGTGCTCAAGTTCCAAACCGAGACAAAATCTTGTTCTCCTAAGATCCTTCATCTCAAACTCGGATTTCAAGAGCTCAACGGTTTCCCTTAACTCTTTAAGGGCTTCCGATGAAGATCATGTCACCAATATGAACCACGATAGAATCCGAAACTTATCATAGAAGCGTGCGGGCATAGTTCATCATTTGACATATCCCTTCCCAGTTAAGTAGTCACTTAGTGAGCATTTCAACCTCATTGTAAACGCGCTCCGTGGTCTAGAGCCACTTGACTTGGGTAAATGAAGTTTACTAGGAACATTTATGTATATTCCATATCAAGATCCCCATAAAGATATATAGTGATCACATTCGTAAGTTGCAAGTTCAGTTATTCTGAAACTACCAAACTGACAGGGTAATGGAGTGCAATGACATCCATTACAAGAGAATATGTCTCCTCGTAGTCGATTCTAGGGCATTTTGTGAGAAGCCTTACACCATAAGGCCAGATTACCATAACTTTTTCTCATCACGCTTTCTAACGAAGACCCATTAGTCAATAGGTTTTATATTAAGAGGTGTTAGCATCACTGGCTTGAAAAAAAGCTTCATCTTCGTTAGAGAATTCAACTTAACTTAGATCACATCTTTCCATTTAGGCCAATTTCTGTACGTTGGCATCCATTCATCAACGGATCATTGTTCGATATCATCAGACTTAACAAATTCATGCACTATGAAATGCGCGAATACATCATCAATCATGATGGAGTTTTTATCCCACGTCTCATGTACACTAGTGTAATTTTAAAGAGCTCTATATTCTTAGGAATAGGTTTTGATGTTGAGGTGTCCCTCTGACGTTGAGGTGTCCCCCAACGATAACCCTAATCTAGAACATTCTCATGAGACGGATTTTGAGTGTCGATGATTCAAGGATTGAGTTGTGCCAAAGTATCATTTGAACCCATGGGCCTCCCAAGCATCCTAGCTGGGGCCATGGCCTGTAATGCCAGAGTGCCTCTCTTTATGGCATTGGTGCTATGCCTACCTCCGTGTAGGGTGGCACTACGTCCTCTGGTAAGGACGTCCATCTTGCAAGCATGTTTGCAGCAGGTATGTGTGATCTCGTCACTTTAGTGGAGATCGAGATGAGACATAGTGGAGACATACCATGATAATCCCTGTTGTTCCTACTGATCCATCTTCTTATCACCCCCTAATTATGGGAAGATTGTCCCATCAAAGTGACAATCTGCAAGACATGCATTAAAGATATCGTATAATAAGGGTATTAAGTAGCGGACGATTGTTAGAGTTTCAAATCCAACGTATTTGCCCATTCATCTATGAGGACCCATCGTAGTACGCTGTGGCGGCGCAATAAGCATATGAATGGCACATTCAAATATGCGTAAGTACGAGATACTTGTACCTCAAGCGGAAATAGGGAGATCGGTGAGCATTACCAATGTCTGGGCTACCATAGTAGTCATTTCCGCGAGACCATTTGGGTGTGTACATGGAAGTATGATTTCCAACATCAATCCTAGTACAATAACCATTGAAAGTCATAAATGTAAACTCTCTAGCATTGTCAAATCCGTCGCCATATGCTTTGTGCTAAGAGTGTAGTATAAAAAGCAGTACAAGTGGACAATGGCACAACACGTGACCAACGTGTTTGTGTGTCAACCAACATCATGAAATATTTAAACGTTCGCAAGTTGGTTGAATCAGTCCATAGAATCCCCTTAGATTCTATGTACGAATAGAATGAGTATTTTTATATCTTTTATGCAGGATGGTCTCAGTCCTAATTTCCCTAAGGAACGGGCTTTGTAGAATGAGCGAGGGGCCTCAGAAGCAACCAGTACGGATTTTGGTTGGGGCAGAGCTTCTGAAACACTATTGGAAGCAAAGTTTGGTGATTACAGCATCACTTGAGGTGCCATCACCATGATGGATGCCCTCCATGGTGTCATGGATATTGACTATGCCAACCTTATTATAGAGGTGGACGACGGCGACACTAGAGACAGTGGTAGCGGTCACTTTTAGTCCAGGAATCAACCTTTGATTCTTGCTTCTTTTTGCTTGAAAGAATGGATATCCGTGTGAAGTTTTTAGTAGACGGATCATCATATCAAGACTAGGATGACCTATCATATCGTCACAAAACCAATGTTTGTTTAAATCCAAGCGATCTTCTCTCATAATTTTATTGGATTTAATAGCTCGAATAGTGGTGATATAGAGTCCACTGGAGAGACATATAACTTTTTCTAAGATGTGCCTTTATTTGCAATCATTCGAGGTATTGCAAAGAAACTTTTTTCCGTTCTTTATATGCATTTCCGCATGGAATCCTTTGACTCAAATAGCTTAATAGGGTTCCATTTGCCCTAGGAGCGTAGAGAGTTTATGTGACAGTAATCAAGGTGCCATTTGGCAAGAGGAATTTCGGTCGTTCATGTTGAAGAAAAACTAAACCAATGACATTTAGTACAAAATATATGGCAATTGCTATTACATCTCTTGAAAAAATAAAGACTTATTCAGAATCGCCAGTCTCTTGATCTTGGCCTGATTTGAAGTCTTCAACCCTTAGTTCTAGATCACCATCTTGATCCTCTTGTTCCATATAGTGAGCTTCTCTTGCTTTATTTGTAGGCGGTGACAACACTCTCACGAGCTCTACAAATGTGTGCCCAATGACCGGATGCTCCACATTAAGAACATACATCTCTGTGCTCAAACTCCCTTGATTGAGGCACTTAGAAAGTGTCATTAGGATGACTCTTAGTGTTGGTGGCGCCACCAACCTAGCCAGAGGTGTTGCCTCCCTCTATCTTTCCACGTTGACCTCTTTGGTTCCATGTTTGCGTATTTTGGCGGTTACCTTCCTTATTAGGGCGAGAAGATGGACCAGAACATCCAAAATTGTCCCTAAATTTAGGGTTTCACTCTTGTCGCCCTCTCTTAGGGGTGCCAATAATTGGACTCCGGAATAGGCTCTGTTCCCACGGGTCTCGAATTATAGTTCTTAACAAAGATGTTGTCATGCTTTCGGCGACATTGATGACTCAAATGAGCTCATGAAACCTTGTGATCCATCCTGCAGTAAAACCTCATGAAACCTTGTGATCCATCAAGGCAGAGACGGGGAAGGTAGATATAGTCCTCTCAATCATCATCGCATCTATGATATTTTTTCCACAGAATTCCATTAAGGATTTAATGCAAAGTGCTTCCAAATTGTAATAAAGAACTTACTTGAAATCACAGAAGTGGAGATTATGTCATCTCACTTCTAGGTTAGGAATCAGGGAGTCACCGATGTTCCCAAAGTGTTCTTCGAGTCAGACCCACAACCTTCTGGGGTCTTCTTCATTCAGATACCTGTACTGGAGCAAATCATCCATATGTCAAGTCATTAGGATGACGGCTTTCGCCTTATTTGCCTCCAAGGCTGCTCTATTTACTTCCAAAGCTTGAGCTTGCTCAACAGTTAGCACGTCCTGGCTAGGCTCAAGAATCGTATCCAAGATTCCTTGGGCCTTGAGATGCTGGCGGACATCACGAACTCACTTTTGATATCCAGAGCGAAGTCCAGCTGGTTCAGGTTACTCATCTTGAAAGAGAACAAGAAAAAATGGTTAGTTTTAGAGCAAAAAGGCTACCACGAAAACCAAAGAAATTTATGAGCGTACTCGCTCCCAATAAATTAGAAATTTCTGAGTGTAGTCACTTTCAAGAAATTTGATTCCAAAAGGTATTGGATTAGATCGAAACAATGATGTGTATGTGGTCGAAACAATGAGGTATAGTTCTTAACAAACTATAAGTTTGGAGATCTCAACAAGCTCTAAGCTTGGAGATAGCATGAACCGCTATAGTTCGGCTTAGGTCTCCCCGTGAAAGAAAAAAATGGGGTAGAAGAAGGGAGGTTGAAAGTCCTCGAGAAGAGAAAATAATTAAAAATACTGAAAGTGGCAACTGTTTCTGTGTGAGAATACAGAAGGAGAACTAAGTATGGACCATGATGGGGAGAGAGAGAGAGAGAGAGACACACACACACAAGTATGTATAATGGTTCACTTTGCCCTTAAGGCAAGGCTACGTCCACTTAGAGAGATTTCACTATGAGTGAGGCCAAGTAGCCTTTATACAAGTGTGGGGATCATAGATCCCATCATTTTCTAAGAAGATGAGGACTTTCTCTTATAGCTAAAGGAAATCTCAATCTATTCTACATTTCCGATGTGGGACACAATACACATATTGCTTCTCTTGAAGCCATTTGAAGAGCATGGGAGAGTGGCCTCCCAACTAGATATCAGCCGACCTCCACCATGGTAACGTAGCTCAGGTGTCGGTCTACCGGATGCATGCCATAGGCGGGGCTAACCATGCCGCGGGGCCCACCTATGAGGTTGTTGATTATGCTTGGTGGTATGCGGTATAAGTCATATCAACAAGTCCCCCAAGTCCCCGAGTAAGAGGTACTTCTTGGTTAGGGAGTTTAAATATGATGCCGCCAAATATAAGTGACGATATCGTCGAATGCCATACCCATAGTAGTCCCCCAACTCCGTAAGTAAGAAGGGACTCTACCGGTAGGTTGGTGCCACGGGGCCCTCATTAAGCTAGTACTTGCAAATAAGCTGAGTGCACAATAAAGCATATTGATTGCACTAGGGCAATCGAAGGGACATTTGAGTCAAATGCATCAAGGTGCATGAATGTTTATATGAGATGCATGACGCAAAGATGTGTGATGAACACGATAACACATAATGATATGTAAAATGTTGTATGCACATGATGCACATGTGTTAGGATCGGGAGTGTTGTTACTCCCTGAGTCCCCCAAGTCACGTAGTTAGTAAAACAGGAATTCGGACTTAGATTATGTTCGACAATGCCGGTGAGGCAAAGAATGAAGCTCCGGTATTGAAGTGACTACTTGTCATACTAGCGAGACTATTGCAAGACCATGATAGTCCCTCGAGTATGAGTGTGTAAGAATTGCGCTCTCTTATATTGAGCGAGCAGTAGGTTGTGTGAGTTCTGTCCTATGGTCTTATTAATGGGATGTAAAAGAAATTTAATTGTTGCAATCAACCATAGGTGAAATTTTTTAATATTTCCG
>LYNE01006084.1:8674-20714 GCA_001662545.1 Rosa x damascena
AATAGAAAAAAAAATTATAAAAAAAAAACACAGAATAGTTCATGTTATTTTCTTATGAATTAGAAATTAATTCTTGAAACTCAATACCTTGTGTTTGATTTTTATTGGAAAAGATATTTACGCATGTTGTTTAATGTATATGTAGTTAAGATTTATAGAGTAATTAAATCATTGAAATGACTAAGTTTTTTGTTTTAAAGATAATAATTTGTTTCCAAATTATGAGTGAGGTTATTTGAGGAACTTTAGTGAGGTTTAGTGAGTAAATTTAGTATTTGGAAATTTGATAAAAGGTGTAAAAAGCGTAGAGGTCAAGTGAGTAAATTTGAAGGTTCCAATAGCAAAACTCATACATTATTCATCCCAAATTGATAATTGCCTCTAGCTTCTACAATGCACTGATGAAAGTAGGGGTCATCATTTGGCCCTTCGGCCCTAAGCCTGCCCGGGCCATAGGGCTGAAGCCCTACCCGGCCCTTGCATCAGAGCGGGCCGGCCCGACCCTTTCTCAATAGGGTAGGGTAAGGGCCATGCAATTGAAACCCGGCTCGGCCCTTTGGCCCTACCCGTTTGAGCCCGTTAGGGCCAAGCCCGGCCTGCCCGTTTAAGCCCTAATATTTTCTATTTTTTCTATTTTAAAAATAAATTTCTCTTTTTTTATAGCATACAACTTATCTCTTTTTTGGTAATTGATTTCCTAAGCTTTATTTTCTTTAATTCTTGTTTCCTTTGTTAAATAAAAATTAATTTAGAGATTTAGACAGATAGTTAACTAAATATAACCTCATTAGCTAATATTTATAAATGTTATAACTTATAAGTTAATCTCAATATATATATATATATATATATTAAATATGATCAACAAAAAACAATGAGTCTTATATTGCCTATATGACCATGGAGCCACATTTTAAGGAAAAAAGAATAATGTATTTCTTTTTGTTAAACAAATTAAAGCACTTTTAGGCCCATTTCGGCCCTATTTGGAAGGCCGGCCCGACCCGACTCTTTTGGCCCTAGTGACTCGGGCTTTTCAGGCGGGTAAGGGTTAACATATTTAAGCCTCGACCCTACCCTACCCGGCCCTAAATTTTGTTGACTTTGACTAGGCCCGGCCAGGCCCTACCCTAAGCCCTAAAATTTAGGGTAAGGCCGGCCCTAGCCCGGCCCATGATGACCCCTAGATGAAAGTTGTTTTGCCTGCCAATCCACTATTCACACTTTAAATTTGAATAATTCATTAAACTTATAATTTAATTAACTAAACAATTAACAATTAAATTAATCATACAATGTTAATTTAATAAAAAATTAATGCTTAAGTTTTAAAAACATATAAAATTGTATATCAAGTATAAATATCGTTTCCAATAAAAAAACATAAAAAAACATAGTTATAGTTATGATAAAAAAAAAATATCTTTAACAATTGGTAAGATTATCGACCAATCTTCATTTGCCATGTGTCCACTTTAGATACCTTTATCTTACAAAACATATATATGATTTCTGATAAGATAATCGCTCAATCTTCATTGGACACGTGTCAACGTCAGATATCGTTTTCTTCTGAAAATATATCTAGGATAAGTGATAAGACTTTCAACCTATATAAACATGACACGTATATTTATCCTAGCTTTTGATCTTTCAATATTGGTAATAAATAAGCTTCAGACTCCATTCTCTGCTCACACATTCCTCTCATTCTACACCTACATCTCTTTTGAAATCTATCATCCATCTCATTTCTCTTCTTTCCGATGGAAGAATTGAACAAATAGTTGTTAGAAAGGGAGAGTGAAAATATGGAAGAACTGGAGCGGATTCAAGCTACACAAACTCTCAAGCGGCTGCGATGGTGGCGCAATATCAATTATCGGAGACACCTAGAGGGCGTGGTTCAAGACCTGGCCGTGCCCCAAATGTCGAAAGACATAGAGAAGTCCGAGGTCATTTTGTCATGGAGGATTATTTTGTCGAACATCCAGTGTACGACAAAGCAGGCTTTCGAAGGAGGTACAGAATGCAAACACATGTCTTCCAACGCATAATGGAGGATCTTTGCAACCTCGATAGTGTTTGGGGGCAAAAATCAAATGCCACTAGAAAAATGGGATTGCTCCCCAAACAAAAAAATGACAGGTGCCCTGAGAATGCTTGCGTATAGTGCAGCTGTTGATCAATGTGATGAAATCACTATAATGGGAGCTTCTACAGTGCTGAAATGTCTGAAGAAGTTTTGTAGACAAGTCGAGTTTCTTTACGCTGGATGGTTCCTTCGTCCTCTAAATCTTGCTGACTTACATAGGCTTCTCAATAGAGGACAACGCCATGGGTTTTCAGGCATAATTGAGCATCGATTGATGCATTGTGAGTGGACGAATTGCCTAACTAGCTGGGCTGAAGCTTTCTCAGGTCTAAAGGGTAGGGTAGCCCAACTATTATTCTTAAAGCAGTGGCATCTTACAATACGCATATATGGCATGCTTTCTTTAGAACCCGTGGAGCTCAAAATGACCTCAACGTTCTTGGTGCATCTAATGTGTTTGAGCGTGTCATAGGTGGAACTGCTCCTCTAGTTGAGTTTGAGATCAACAACAAAAGGTACACCAATGGTTATTACCTTGCTGATGGAATATACCCGAGGTGGTCAACTTTTGTCAAAACAATATCGAACCTCAGAACAGAAGATGAGAAACACTTTTACAAAAAACAAGAGGCTTACCACAAAGATGTGGAATGATGTTTTGGTATCCTCCAATCTCGATGGGCCCGCCATACTACGTCATGGTGCTAGGTTGTTTAAACTGGAGGATTTTCGAGCCACCATGATAAGTTGTATTATTCTTCATAACATGATTGTGGAGGATGAGTTTGTTGAGGAAGAATTTGTGGAGCCTGAAGAACATGATCTAATGAATCCAGTAATGACAACCATCTATGATCGGCTTGTGTATCCTAATACTAGGGAGGCTATTCCTTTCGAACTAGTAAGGAGAGACGACAAACAGATTCTTCCTTCATTCATGGATCGTGAATTTTAAGTAGAGTCGGCCTACCTCCACAAGTGCCTACAAGATGATTTGATGATGCACAACTAGAACATGGATTGTAATTAAGTATGGACCACTACAATTTATTAATTAGATTTGAATAAATGGTAGTTTGTAATTTTAAATAATGTATTCTATGTTTGTGAGCTTTATTAATATGTTTGGTTTTGTTTGTAATTTTAACCCATGTTTATCTTTCTTTGAGAATAAAGTTTGGTTTGACATCAATAGAATTATTGTCATTGCAGTTACATACTTGTATTATTATTGTTATTGTTATGTTTATAATTTAATTTATTCAAACTAGAAATTTTTTTTTTCATAAAATTAAAATTACATAAGTGAAATTAAAATTATATTAAAAAAAAAATTTGATTTCCTAAACAACATTTAAATTTAGTCGAATTGCGGTATACAGCAACCGCTACTACCACCATTGGACATTGTTTTTGCTATGATATCATCCTTCTTCTTTTTCCACCAAGCCTTTGATTGTGGGGACATGGAATTAGTATCCATGGCCATAATTCTGGCATCTTCTTTCGCCTTTTCAAATTCAAATACCTTCTTTGTGTGACCAGCCATTTCTTCGTTTCTTTTCTTCACTAGCTCAACAGAAGTTTGGGTTGATTCAGCCATGGCTTGAATTGCAAAAGCCATACTTTTTGCTGCATCTTGCGCCTTCTAGCATTTCTTCTTTGCTTCTTTGGCTCTCTTTTGTCCCATTGGTCTTGGCATGGAGCTTGATGGTGTCTCCAAAACGATATAATCATCCAACTCAATTGGAGACTCATTTTTGGAGCTAGTAGCTATGGAATATGATGTCGATGGTTGAGGATTAGATGGTGGATCAACAAAATACGCGTGGTACTTAACTTTCTCCCAACATTCAAATTTATCAAATTTGTTGGGATATTTTTTCATGAAGATCCCTTGAGTTTGATTCATCTAAACAATGACAATGAAGCAATAAAAATCAACCGATAGAAATCAAATATTACTAATAGACAAATTTAACTTTAAAACATAAATAAGTTTTTGAAGAATATCATGTGGATATATTAATACTCAGGCCAGAAAGGACCATTACATATCCTTCCTCTACCATCTATGGGTAGTGTCACGCCCCTGATTTTACACACATGAAAATCGATATATATATAATCCCATAATTATACATGCGTGAACGTTCAGTCATCAATGCAAAATACCTGGAATCTTTTTCCTTTTAAACCAAGTACATACTGATGCCCTGAACCCTCAAAGTTAATATACACTCTCTCCAAGGAGTTATATATTACACAGACTTACGAATTAAATTGTCAACAACAAAATAAAACGTAAATGCTCCTCAGAGCTCACTACAAGCGGAAGTCTTAATAACGGTAAGGTCACAAAATTGGCTTCCTACCGTAAAGCTACTAGCTCGCTGCCTCAGTTTTCAGCCCCGATTACCCTGACCTGCAGGATTAACCCCTACACCGTTTGAATAGTGTACCAGGTTGCCACACAACAAACTCGGTAAGCTTTTGCAAGCCCGTATGAGTAACTCAAACCACACACAACTCACACCAATCACGAGAATAACTCACACGTTTAAATCAATAAACAAAGCACGAGATAAACCCACACAAATCACGAGATAAATTCACACGTTTAAATCAATAAACAAAACGCGTTTCAATCAAGAAACAAAGCACGGGATAAACCCATAGAAATCACGTTTAAATCAATAAACAAAACGCGTTTAAATCAAGAAACAAAGCACAGGATAAACCCACACAAATCACGTTTAAATCAATAAACAAAATGCGTTTCAATCAAGAAACAAAGCACGGGATAAACCCACACAAATCACGTTTAAATCAATAAACAAAACGTGGCGGACAAACTAGAGCTCTAACTGATCGTATTCACTAACCCGGGCAAAGGCGTGAAGTCCCGATTTTTCCACCCACGATCCTCAACTCATAAGTCTTTGGACCCGCGGTATAAATACCAAAACATTAAAGGAGTCACAGTGGACCCAAAATGTTACACGAATTGAAAATGAAAGATTCCCCGTAATTGATCCCTATCAATTACTCCCGATAAAAACCCATATTTAAATAAACCACCCGCGAACTAAAATGTTCCTCAAATACACAAATCTCAACTCTTTTCAAAACAAATCGAAACCAACATTTCCACAATCATTTGTTTTCCAAAAGCCACAACCCAAAACAATAAAAAGCATCATTTCATGCATATTGTTTCAAAATCCATAAACCACCAAAACGTATATATTTCACGTAAACATATATCTATATGTAGTCATCCGCTCAGGAATGCCTACTAATATCAACTATAGTTTGCAGTTAACTAAATAACTCTCAAAACAATAAAGGTAAGCCCGTTCGTGAATGAACTTCGTGAGATTACTCACCTCAGAATCCCGCTGCGTCTTCTATACAGAACCGAACTAACACTATCACCAAAACTCATCCAATTCACCTTTAGAAGCACCTAATCACCAATGATCTCAAATCAGTAACGATTCACATTTGATTAAAGTTCGAAACCCCTATTTTGAACTAAAATCCCCAAAGTGGCGCCAATCGAGGCAAAACCACATCCGAGACCTCCCAAAGTCTCCGGAATACGTCCACGATCAATGTGACCAAACCACAAGTCGATCGGACGCTCGAATCCTCGGGAATAGAATAATCGATCAGTATGAAACTGCAAAAATCATAACAATTCCATACGAACTCCAAAATTTGCATATTATATATCGAAACGCTCGTATCAACGAGTAGAACATATATAATACCAAAAAAAGTTCCTTAAGTGGCCGGAACACCGCCTGAACGCCGCCACAGGCGGTGGCGCACCGCCGCCGGCCAAAACTCAATATTTCACAAAAATTCCAACATCAAAGTTCCTAAGCATGCTTGTGAACTTTCATAACTAGCTCGAAGTCAGAAAACAAGCATAAAGGGTCGAAAACTACCTCACAAGCCATGAACAGTAATCCCAACTGAGTTAAACCAAGTTTCACATGAATCGATCCAAACAACCACCAAGGATCGATCAAGGAGACTGCTCTGAGCTCAACCAAGAAGACTTGAAGCCTCGCCGACGTCGGAACAAGGATTTCCGACTGGGTCCGAAATCACCCAACTGCGCCGTCTTCTACTGCCGCCACCACCGAGAATCGGTGCTAGAGGACACCACAGGGACGACCAGACGGAGGAGACGATCCTATCTGGAAAGTTTCATCGTCGGAGACCGCCGCAGTTCGCAGGAAAAGTCGGGTCGGATCGTCCGGGTTCGGGTCTGGTCAGCCAGAGATTTTCGATTCTGAAGGTGCAGCCGAGAGAGAAGAGAGAGAAAGGAGATGGTTTCCGGAAAAGGAAATAATGAAAATAGTAAGTTTCTCCTTCGGGAAACTTATTTACATCAAAATGGAAATTCCTTCCAATGGCCATAACTTTCTTATACGAACTCCGATTCTCGCGTTCCACATGTCCACGAACTTGTATCGACGCGCTCTACAACTTTCGTGAAGGAAGTTTTTGGAGAATCCCAACGAATAAAAAGTCAACCTTTGCAACCCCCCCTAAAGTCATACTTTCGGAATAAAAATTCATCCGAAACACTTCCGCTCCATCCACGAGCCACGAAACCGTCCAATCCACAATTTAGATTCCGGAAAATCCTCGGAAAATAAATGCAAATTTCCGGAGCATCACAGTTACAATAGAAAGGTAACTAACCATGAAACATAAAGCATTTACAAAGTACAAACATAAGAACAAAACTTGCAAAATTGACATTTATTGATCTTGATAAAACAAGTCAAATACATAATAATTATATCTCTGGTAACACCAATGGATTAAATGGGCAATTTAAACAAAATGTGAAATTAAACCAACAATACCAAACGTAAAAATCAGAAAAATGTAGGAAGAGATGCTATAGCTAAGCCAATAAAGAGTGCCATAAGGGATTTAGCAGTAGTTGAAGTTCCATGGTCTGTTTGGTTTCCCGGGGAAGCAGAAGGTCCTTGAGGTGCTAGCTCCGAACCAGCTGTAATTATTAAGGTCAGATTCTTATTAGACTACTGCATATATGTTCTTATAAATATAAATATATATATATATATATATATATATATATATGCTTGTTTTAAGAAAAATATATACATATGGATATGATTAAAAGCAATACCAGGTGAGTTAGCAGTAGGCCCTTCAGAAGCCACTGGTATTCCAAGAACTGTCAAAATCAGAAAACAAAGTTAGCATACGCTAGTTGAAATTCAAGTGGTTCTACGGTAAATCTAACATTTACATTTTCAAATTACTTGGCATCTACTTCTCCAACTGTAAATAGATATGAAATTGTGAAATACCAAAGAAACTATATGACACCATATTGTTTTGGTTGGTATAGATTGCCAAAATGTAACATGTGTTTGAATTTGTGAGCCAAATGAAATGTTTGGGGTCAAATTTGTGGCGAAAAATTCTAACATGTTCTTTTCTAGTATTTAATTTATCAAAGATATATATTTTAACTATCATAAAATTCATGGTATTATATTCTGATGTTTAATTAACTTGTTTGTATATTATGATATATAGATATATATGCTGGACAGGAAAACAGGAAGCATGCGAGTGGTTTTGTCTTATTGCTCATTTAATTAGTATTGGTAGACAGGTGATAAGATAAAAATTGGTGGTAGCTAGAAACCTTCAATGGGAGTAATGGGAGAGCATTCAAACCTCTAACCGCCTACTGAGTAGTGGGAGTAATGGGAGAGCATTCAAGATGCGGGGATCATGAGTAGTGGCAAGCATTGCAAAAAGATAGACTACTAAATTTATACAGTTATAACCTCTAACTCCCTAGCTAGCTCCATACGCCATCATCAATAGGATTCTATATAGTAATTTGCCAAAAATGCATGATATCAATCCTAGCTATATATATGTCTTATTGCTAGCCTTAATCACTAACATGGCTTTGTTTTTTGTTTGATCTGAAACAGAGTAATCCAAAAATGGTTTTACACAAACGTATAGGAGTGTAATAGAATAGTAGTGCAATAAGGAATAAACAAACAACAATATCATATGGATTTGATGAAGAATGCATACATAGTAAATTAATTACTAATATTACCCTAACAATGTTCCTAAATTAATTTACATTTTACGGAAAAATCTATAGTGATCTACAACTAGGGATCTTAAGGGATGTAAAACTAGATACATAAAAACCAGAGAAATATATGCCAAAAGAATTGCTTGAAAAAAAAAAAACAAAAACTCTAAAAAAAAACTAAAACTAAAACTAAAAAAAAAAAAATATTTAAATATGATAATTGAAGAATCTATTGAGGTCAGCAACTAGCTGCTAAAATATAAAAAACAAAAACAAACAGAGATCGGTATACGTAAACAAATCAATGCTAATGTGAAGTAAGTGACTAAATTAGTAATCCTAATATCTTACAAACAAATAATTATTTTAGGAATGAAATAAAAAAAATTAAAAAAAACCAACAAGGGAGATCGAGAGCCCTGTTGGGACTTACGTGCACAGGCGCTGGTAGGAGGAGTCTCAACTTTGCAAACAGAAGGGAGATCAAGAGCTTTGTTCATGTCGATTTGAATGCCGTAGCTGCTGGTACTGTTCTTCTGAAGCAAGTAGCACAAGCATTGGGGGGTGCTTTTCACCAGCGCCGCCAGCTCAGGGCAGCAAGCCTTGTCCGGCTTCGTCAAGTTGCTACCTTCCTCCACGTACGTCAGGCAGTCCGACAACGTCAGCAGCTGCGTGGAGCAATCAACCGACGCCTCCGGAGCTGGCCCGGGCGCCTGTGCCGACACGCCGCAGCTGTGGAATGTCAGCATGAATAACATGGCGGTGAAGACGGCGGCAAGGAGATTGGTACTGAATGCCATTTTTTGTTCGATGTAGCAAGCTGGATGGAAGTGTTGAACTTGGGTTAGAGTAGGTGAAGGTGTGTGGAAGTTAAATAATGGCTGTGGGGTTGGAATGAGAAAGCTAGCTGGGTAAGGGATTGGGATTTGCTAATTCTTGCTACGTAGCCCGAAATAATTAATAAAAGGTCTCAACCGCCACCCAATCCTGGGCTCATACCTCAATAAATTTCACCCTCTTACTCTTAGGCGCTTTAATGGGCGCTTGCTTGCTGTCCTTCAAGGAGGGGAGTCTCATTTCTTTGGAGAAAGAGACAGCTCCCTCTCCGCTTTTTGGGTCCACACTTGCAGTGCATTTCTTCTTTGTTGAATCCTTTTTTAATTTTTTTTTTTATGAGATACACCATTCTAATTAACTTCTTTTCATTTTATTTTTCAAATATTAATACATTAACGGCTGTCAATATATGTGGGTGTGTTAGAGTTAAGAAAAAAAATATAAATTGCAATTGATTTCTAACTGATTTCTCTCTAACATTTTGTAGGATCTCTAATCTCATCTATAATTTTGCCAAATCTTAGTTGTTCTTGCAACGAGACTCATTGTTTTCAACCTCAATGTATTTTTTAATGTTTTTCGAAGCATCTTTTTTAGTGTTCTCTTCAACTTGTTCTTTGACATTTTCCTTAAACAAACCCTACGATTTGTTTGTACGCAACATTTAAGAGATCGTTTTCGTTAGTTTGAGGTTCATTGTTGGGCTAGTTTCTCAAGTTTTTGGGTTTAAATGCCCAGCCTTAGGTGGTGGTAGCTTGGTGCGACATAGTGCTAGGTGTTTGTCTTGGGACTGGGCTGTTTGGTCTCAATCAAGTAGTAGTTCTCACATTTGGGCATGTTTGTGTGGATTGTTTATCTAGGCATGAATTTTACGTTTTTAGTTTATTGTTTACTTGGATAACATGTTTCAGGAGGGTTTATATACCCTTTATGTTAGGGTCTTGTCCGATATTTTTAGTTTTATTTTTTATTTTTTTACTTTTTTATAATTTTCTTTTATATAGAAAATGTCATGGATAATAATATATTTAATTGACTATTAAGTTTATTGTTTGGGTTCTGGGAGCTATTATCTACCTTTGTGTATTATATCACCATATACTTAGTGAAATTACTTTAGTAGTGACCCTCTATCGTTGTAACGTCCCGTATCTTAATTTATCCGTTTACTGGTCATTTGAACGGTAAACGACAACCACTTTCACCTTTTACTCTGTTTCAGAACTTTTAGTGGCCCTAAAAGATGACTTTTTGTTTGGGTCAAAATTTGAGAAAATGTTCTTCATGAAAGTTGTAGAGGACGTTAAACCGAGCGCGTGCATATGTGGTACGTAAAAATCGGAGTTCGTATGCGAAAGTTATAAGCGAAAATGTAAAATTTACTGTTCATGGTAATTTATCTATAAATAGCCGAGTTACTGTGGTAAGTTTCCATGGAAACTTACCAGCTTTTCTCTCTCCTCTCCCCTGACCCTTTCTTCCTCTTCGGTCTGGTTTCTTCTTCCTCCGATTTCTCCCTTCTCCGGCCGACCCACGACGGAATTCAGGCACCGGCAAGCTCGCCTCCTCCTCCTTGTCAGGCCTGTGGTGGTGTTTTGCGGTGGCTCGGCCGGAGGAGCTCGGATTTGAGCCGTGAAGTCCACTGTAGTAAATCGGAAGTTTCGTCGATTTCATGCGATTTCGGCCGTTTCCGGCCACCAAACCGGCGTCGAAGGTGCGGTTTTCGCCAAGGATCATTTTCCCCTAGCCTTGAGCCACGATTTGCAGTGTGGAGGTCGAATCGACGATTTCAAATCCTATGGTTCTTGGGTTTTTCTGGAAAAAACTTCACCGGCCGGTTTCGACTGTTTCAAGGTAAAATTGGAACTTGTTATAGTTGAGAAATGTGTTAGGCTTGTTGAGTAGATGTTGTGGCTGAAATTTGGTGGCCATCAGAGGTGGTGACTTGGTCCACGCGCCGCCACTGTGGGTGGCGCGTGGAGGCGTATAGGGCAGGTTTTTGGCTTCTGTTTTTAGCTAGTTAAATCCTATTTTTGATTTAGAGATTATATTTGTCAAGTTTGGTGGAAATTGAAGGAGTTTTGTATTGATTGTGTAATTCCGAAGTTGGGATGTCGATAATTGAATTACGAGAATCCGACCGTCGGATTTCTCTCGATTTTGCCCTAGAACCTTTAAACTAACCAGTTGGCATTAGGCATTGACATGAACATGGTTTTTGGTAGATGAGAAATCCGATTAAATGGGAAAAGAAATTGGAAGTTTGATTTCAGAGGAAAAAATATTAGAATCGTATTTAAATTGTCGAATTGTCGCTTACGGAATAAAATTGTGTACAGGGCGACGTACCGAGCTCTTGCTCGATGAAGGAACTCGTATACTTGATCGTCGGAATAGTACTGTGAGTGGACTTTTGATTTTAATTGATGCATGCAAATTAATTTCTGCAAATTTTGATTTTATTGATTTATCAATTTAATTATCGAGCATTTTATTTTGGTTTGGATTATTAATTGATTTATTGGTTTGAACTTTTGAATTAAGTTTCATTATGCTCGATTTGAGAATTTTGATTTATGTGATATTTATCTTATTATTATTCCGTGGTAATTTCCAGAAATTTTTATTATAATTAATTATCAATTCTTGAGATTTCAAGAGAGATTCGGAATTGGTTTTGGAATATATGATTATTATTTTGGAAATATGATTTACGTGATTTTTCGACGATTTATTGTACCGAGATGATTTCCGGATTACATAATATATTTAGTAGCCAATTTTGAGATATCCTGGAATATTTTTGGAAATCGGATTTTCCGAAGGAATTTGTGCTGGTACTAATTTCCGGGTTTGGTTACGGATTTGAGAATATTTTGGCGATTATGCCCAATTTCAAACTCAATAGATACCCAAACACCTAGACCAGAGGCATAACTGTACACCCGATGAATTCAGAAAAGAAAGAACCCAGACCTTACCTCTGA
>LYNE01006086.1:5607-22481 GCA_001662545.1 Rosa x damascena
GGCCGCCGAGTTGTTGAGCGAGACGAGGCGTTCAGTAGGAAGGTACCGTGAGAGAGTGGCTGTCGAGCATGGTAGCGATCTTGGCGCCGAACGGGAGGGACTTGAGTGATCAGACAGGGAAAGTGATGGGAGGAGGTGGTTAATTCACAGGAATGCGAGGGAAATGGATTTGTAGCAGGAATTGGAGAGGATCTCGGCGGCGTTAGTGATGGTTTGCGTGGAGGAGAAGGAGAGGAGAGAGAAGAAGAAGAAGAATAGCTAAAATGGCTTCCCTAGAACTAGACAGCCTTCCCTTCGGAGACCGTACGTACTCTGCCTTGACGGCCACTCTCTCACGGTACCTTCCGGCTGAACACCTCGTCTCGCTCAACAACTCGGTGGCCCCAATTTACGTCGATGGGTGGTTGATCATCTCAGCACCAGCAGGTTCTTCGACCGGTATCGAGTTCGATTGGGAGCTTCAGCCCCAAGCTGCTTGGTGCCGCGAAACCCGAAGAAGAAGAAGAAGAAAATCCCAGAAGAAGAAGAAGGAAGAAAAAGAAATGAAAAGAAAAGGAAAAAAATGAATTAACAAAAAAAAAGAGGGTAAATTGGTCATTTCACTTTTTTTTGGGACCCACGTGATTGCCACGTCAGCAAACAGACGGCGCCGTCAGAATTTTGGACGGAAGTATCACGTTGATACCAATTTAAGTCTTTGGGTATCACATTGATACTGTTGAGAGTTCGGTTATGAAATTGGCTTTGGCAAAATAGTTTGGGGACGGTAGATGGATTTTTCTATAAAAAAAAGAAGGGTAAATTGGTCATTTCACTTTTTTTTGGGACCCATGTGCTTGCCATGTCAGCAAACAGACGGCGCCGTCAGAAATTTTGGACGGAAGTATCACGTTGATACCAATTTAGGTCTTTGGGTATCACATTGATACTTTTGAGAGTTCGGGTATCAAATTGACCTTGACAAAATAGTTTGGGGACGGTAGCTGAATTTTTCTCTTTAGATTTCAAATCATCTTGCTCAAATCTATACCTCGATTTTATTAAGAATTTAAAATTACTACTAGAAGGTAGTTATTTGAAATCACTTAGAGCAAGTCCACCCGTTGGGGGTAAATGTCAAGGTCATTGGGTCACTGGATCGACCGGTCAAGAAACTGTTCACTGTCACTGGACATGAGTTTCCATCCGTTCTGTTTCTTGACCGGTCAGTTACTGTTCATTGAATTTTTTTTCAAAATTTGTTTGTTGTAAAATTGAAATATATTTGATGTAAATAGATGGTAATAATGGAGATTTATGGATAACTAATGTCAGAATTGTGATTGCTTTAGCTTTTCGGAAAGGAAACAATGTTAGGAAGAGAACTCGTCGCTTTACCATGACGTGTGGGGTTTTTCAGGCTTTTGGGATCGTTTTGGGCCTTAAAACTGTAATTTACTATTTTTCTGATATTTTTGGTGGACAAATTATGAGCCACCTATAGTTACCGACAATTTTTCTTGAAATGAGTGAAGCAACCCCCGACAATTTTTTTGAAAAGCTTGAAACAACCACCGACATCTTTGAACGAACCAGATCATTTGCATACTATTCAATTTAACGATTATTGTCGATGTAATCTTATCTAAGATTTTGGATCAGGTTACGTAAAACTAGGGGTGGACACGTGTCCTTATCATCTGATCATGTTTAATGTGAAAATTGAAAATAAATAGAGAAAGAGGCAGCACTCCATTCACACACAATCTGATATTAGCAAATCTCCTCCTTTTTCATATCTCCAGATCCAACACATTTCCTCTCATTCCCTCATTTCAATGAAAAGATTGTGGGCTAAGTTTCGACAATCTCGAGATGAAGATTATTAAGAGATGTGTACGACTAATACCCTTGTGATCGCAGCAGTCGCTGAAGCTGAACCTTCTAATCAAGCACGACGAGGGGGTTCTCGACTGGGGCGTGCATTGAATGAGGAGCGATTTAGGGAATCAAGAGGCAAAAACATGATGGAAGGTTACTTTGTTCAGCGTCCAGATTTCAATATGAGGAATTTCGGACACTCTACAAGATGAGTCACAATGTTTTAACCGCATCTCCAGTGATCTTTGTTGCTATGACCGGTATTTTGTCCAGAAATCAGATGCTGTTAAGAAAGTCAGACTACTTCTCGAGCATAAGCTGACATTTTCCTTACGAATGCTGGCTTATGGTGCTAGGGTAGACCAATGCGCTGAGTATTGTCGGATGGTGAAATCTACCTCCATCGAGGCTCTTCAACGATTTACAAGAGGAATCGTTAATTTGTACTCGGTAGAATACCTCCGGGCTCCTACTCCAGCCGACCTCAGAAGACTGCTCGCCAAAGTTGAGATAAGAGGTTTTCTTGGGATGATTGGAAGCATCGACTGCATGCACTGACAATGGAAGAATTTCCCAACAAGTTGGGCTGGAGAGTTGGAGAATACAGCGGAACGTATCCCCACTATCATCCTCGAAGCAGCCGCATCTTACAACACATGGATATGGCAAGCCTTCATTAGAATGTCTGGGTCATGCAACGACCTCAACGTGCTGGCAAAGTCCCCGTTGTTTGACGAGCTTACTGCTGGCCGAGTCCCTTAGATCCAATTTCAAGTGAATAACAGAATTCACAATTTAGGCTACTATTTCGCTGATGGTATCTATCCTAGATGGGCGACTTTCGTGAAATCAATTACAAAGCTTACACGACTCAATGATCTAAAGTTTTCCCGAGCTCAAGAGGGTTACAGAAAGGATGTTTCAGTATTTTATAGTCGCGCTTTAGTATTGTTAGAGGAGTGGCCCGTGGGTGGGATAGAGAAGACTTTCAATACATCATGTTGACTTGTATTATATTACACAACATGATAATCGAGGATGAAAGACCAGAGGACAGCGATGAGGAATTGGAGTCTGATGAAGAAGAGGATAACAATATGAGGCCCAGGTTGGCTACGGTTTGGGAATGACCGACCGGTGATGACTTTGATCCTGTTAGTAGAGATGGTTATTATTTCAACGGATTCATGGATCGATACAATGCCATTAGATGTGCAAGTAGAGTATTTTTGGAACATTCAAGGCAACTTGGAGATCTAGATTTGGTAGATGTTTGAATAATTGGCTAATGTCTATGTTTTTTTTATGTTTGTGTGCTTTTAATTTGGCTTGTATTATGTTCTTTATGTGCTATGATTTTTAATGTAAGGTGTGTGTTTTAATAAATGTAATTTTCAAATACAACTTTTATTTCATAAAATTTATGCTTACATAAATGAAAAACTAGGAATAAGTACAATACAATTACACAACATGCATAATCACATAATTATTCTCATCATGATCCTCATCCTCTCTAGGAATCCAATTTGTGTTTGAAGGGTCATCATTAGGGTGAGGGTTGGTGGAATCACTCGTAGAGAAAGGTGAAAAGTGTGGTTGTGTAGGATATCCATCGAGGTAAGGTAGTTGATGATAGTATCCACTGGGGTAAGGAGGTTGTGGGAATTTACCGGTGAAGGGAGGTTGTGGGAATCCATCATGGCAAGGTGGTTGTGGGAATCCACCACCAAAATTTGGTTGTGGTAATGCATCACCAAAATTGGGTTGCAGATAGTATCCACCCATAGAAGGCGGCTTCTGCTCACCAAGATCTTCTCTCTCCGCTATCTTCTTTTGCTTTCTTGACCAATAACGCTTTTTAGATGGCGTCATCTGACTTGTATCCATCTTCATAATTCGCTCTTCCCTCTCCTTAATTCGCTCTTCCATCTCTTGTACTCGGAATGCCTCTTTTCGCATATCCATTTTCAATCGAATACAAGCTCGTTGATTTTTCTCTTGTAGACTTCGAGCAAATTTCTCATTGAGTTTTTTCTTGTCAGCGGTTGCCTCTTTTTGGTTGCTCACTATACTCTCGACAGTGGTTAACTAAGGACTGTGATCCTTCGCTACCTTCTTTCCTTTCAGAATTATTGCTTCTTTCGCACTATTCCTTCCTTGAGGCCTCACATTAGGATCTGCAGTTTTACCGGCAATTACCTCATCTACATCCTTGTCCAAGTTGATGGGAGAATTTTTAGCATTTGGTTGTGTGTGCATCTGTTGACTTCCTTCATTTGATGTTCCTTCGGATGTATGGCTAATGATGTTTTTAAATTGTGCAAAGCCCTCCACAACAGCGTAACAATCAAAACTCTGAAAATTGTATCTTTTGGTCTTCCCTTTTCTCTTCATCCTTACATGTCACAATTTATGTGCTTCCTCAACCTATGTTATTTAAAAAAAGAATAAAAAATTCAATTAGTACAAATATAAACGCTATTATGAAGGGTCTTCTATTATAAAATAATAATTTTAATAACAAAGTATCTCACCGTTTTACAATAAAAGTCAAGGGAAAATTCTCATACACCCCAACAATTTATTTTTATTCCCACTCACACAAAACTTTCCACTTTTTCTCCCTACTTTTCAAAACCACTCACTATTCATCCTACTACTTCCCCTCTCCATCATCTTTTTATTTCTTATCACATCTTTATTATTTTTTTGATAAAGCGTGGTGGACCCATCTTGAAGTTATTTGTCTAGACTATATTTGCAGCTATAATTCATCCTCTATATTCAAAGGTAAGTAGTTAAATTTACTATTCATAATTTCAATCGTGGACAGACTTGAGTTACTTGCTATATGTAACAGTACTAGCAAAGAATTGAAAAAAGAAAGAGAAAACTGAGAAAGTTGAAGAACTTTAGAGATAATCTTAGTAGAGAAACTCCCAACTACTGGGATATCATCTATAGATTGCAAACAATAATCTATAAAATTGAACAAGATATTGAAGATATCTTATATACTCTTCAAGAGGAACAAAAACCTCTTGATTATTTGAGCATTGGTTAGATCCGCACCTCACTGGTATCAGAGCTTGTAAAATAGCTCAAAGAGGAATCCCCTAATGGGGACAATTTCTGATTTAATATTAGAGAAGTTGAAGTCTCTACTAAAATCTTCTGATGAGAAACATCAGATCCTACTGAAGGAATTATCTAGATGTCATGATCATCTAGAAAAAATACCTGCTACAATCTACCAATTAGAAAAATTGGAAAACAAAATAGATTATATCAAGGAACTTCCAAAAACGGAAGAAGAAAAGCTAACAAGTGTTAGTAGAAAAATCAATGAACAGCAAAAAACGCTGGATTCTATGAAGAATATACTGAAGGACAAGAAAGTGCCTACAGTAAAATCAAAGAAAACTAATAGATTTAAACCATTAGAAAAACCTGAGAAGAATCTTGTTCCAAACATGATTTTTCTTGGACCATCTACTAGTCAAGCTAGTATTCGGTATGAAGACCCGAAAGAAAAAAGAGATGTCAAAATGATGAGCATCTTCGGGAAAAAGAAATGAGTACAACTCCTCAATGCTGAAGAATTCGAATTCAACGAAATCGAACATGAGGTAAAAAAAACTCCTCAATTCCAAAGCTAGATTTTAAACAAATCTACAAAAGGGGAAAGTTTGATGTGTTGGACAGCCACCACTTCAAATTATTGGAATTTACAACCCCCTCAACAACAGGAGAGACAGATCTTCTGATGATCACTCCTGAAGAAGTTGCCCAAGCAAGAACAAAAAATTATCAATTTATGCATATTGGAGCAGTCCAAGTAGGCATAAACTGTTCAGTTCTATGTGTCCTACAAGACAATAGACTAACAGATTTTCAAGCTAGTCTGTTGGGAACCCTTGAAGCATCTTTATGCAATCAAGTGGTCTATTTCAACTGCTTCCCAAATTTCTCAACCAGCTTGAAAGATGCAGCTCACTGTCCAAGACTGAGAGTCAAGACAGATGGTATATCAATGAAAAAAGATATGCAAGAATTGGCTATAATATACAGAATATACTATAAATTGATAAGTACCACAGTAGAACCTAAAACCAAGATATCTAATATCCCAGGTCTTACTACTGGTTTCCTCACCAGCCAAAAGAACCATTCACAACAGATTTGCAAGGTTACTTGGAATGAAGTAACTTTTCCTATTGAATGGAAATTGTCTGGTCCGAAAAAACCAGCAGAAAAGGCCAAAGCGGCAATATATGAAAGCAGAAAGACTGGAGATATCAGTCTAAAATTTGACGATCACAGAAAAAGTGACGTCTGTCCTGAGAACATCAGGGTAAACAAAAATCTTCTCAGAAGAAGCTACAGCACAAGAGAAGCTAGTGCTAGTGGTACAACCTACTTTGAAGAACTAACAGAATCCATCACGGAAGAAGAATTAGAAGCTAATCTAAACAGACCAGTAAAAATGCTTAGAGCACAAAAGCTCTATGATCTTTATGATGAAGCAGAATCTTACGAAGATCCTGAATGATTAGAAAAACTAATCGAGGAAATGAAAATTTTCAAACCAGGAAAGGAAAGAAAACTCCTTCCCTATCAGGATATTGAAATGGAAGAAGGAGAAAGCTCCAAAACTTTCATCACAAGAGAAAAGGGAAAAATAAAACTCCCTTTACAGAAAGCCCCTACGGGAAAAATGGGGAAAGAAATTCCCAAATATTTGTCCCAGAGGACAATATACCCAGAGTACCAATTTCTACCCATGGTATCTGGCTAAATCTAGACAAAGCTCTAGACAAGAGAAAAACTCTTGACCAATGGGTTGATAGCCTGATGATGGCTTCTACTCTAACCCTTGGAAAATTTGAAGCACCAGATCTTCAGGTGTACTATGAAACTACTCTTACTAGAGTAGCAAAAAAGTATTACTTCTCTTTCAAAGAGACTGCCAGAGGGAAAGACTGGCTTGAAGAAATTAAAAATTCAAAGTCTCTGTATGATTTTGCAGTACCCCTGTATGATCAGTTCTGTGGAGATCTCTCAAATTTGAGTGAGAAGGCTAAAGAAACGGCCAAATCAAATATCTATGCTCTCAAAATCTGTGACATGAGATATTTTGAAGAATACTTGAATGAATTTCAAGAATATTATTGTACAATTGGTGAACTAGAAAATACTGATCTAGTCAACCTGTTGCACAGGAAACTCCCTGAACCATGGAGAACAGCTGTGCGGGAAAACATAGCAAAAAAACCAATTGAAAGATTTTCAGTTGGAAGAATTGCCGACAGAATCAGGCAATTACTGAAAGAACAATGCAAAGCCAATCTTAGAGCTAAGATGGCCAAGAAACAACTCAAAGGAGTTGAAAATTTCTGTTCTGGAATACTGGATATGCCAACCAACTGGGGATGTCATGAATCCAAATTCCACAGAAAAAGAAAAGAAAAATATTACTCGAAAAAATTAAAAAGGAGTAATAAGAAAAAAGATTGGAAATTCAAGAAAAGTTCCAATTACAAGAAACAACAGGATGAAGATCCTAAAAAGAAATTCTTCAAGAAAAAGAAGAATCACCGAGAAAGCTTGCAGATGCTGGTTATGTAAAGCTGAAGGGCACTATGCCAATGAATGCCCAGAAAAGGGTAAAAGATCTACTAAAGCTCTATTTGAAGAATATGAGCCTTTAGTAGAAACAACAAACATGAAAGGCTACGAAATAGCCTATTCTGATGATGAAGATGATGACAGGTCAGTATACTCTGCCTGGTCTGAAGAAGAAGAATCATCTGATTCTGAAATTGATTCTGAAGTAGAATACTTGGAATATAGACAGATGAATGTTCTACATGTCAAAAACTGGGAAGAAAGTAAGACGGAAGCAATAACGTCTTCTTCTTCTTACCAGGGGAACCCTGGTACATTCGTCTATGACTACTGCCTATGTCACGAGAAGAATGGACTTCCTATGTTCTGTGAAAGGTCTAAAAAGACTTATCACAAAGAATGCTTCATAGTAGAAGCAAGAAGAAAGACCAAGAATGGCCTTGTCAGCCAATTGGTAGAACAAGAATATGACAAATATTTCTCTGAGAAAAAAGAGAAAGAAATAGAAAAGACTTTCCAAGAAGCTATGGAACCCACTTCCTCAAAAATAAAGGAAGAAAAAATCGAGGAAGAAAAACTCGATGCAACTATTGAACTGGTTGAAATACAAGAAAATGTTCCAGAAGAATGTAAACCATTCATACCTCAGGAACAAGCTCAAGAAAATAAGCTACAACAATCGAAAGTTGTCTCTACTAGTAGATACAGCAACTACATAAAGATCGGACTCAAATTCCCTGATCATAAAAAATATCATCTACATGCATTTGTAGACAATGGATCAGGATTTACTGTTGCAAAGAGATTTACAATTCCAGAAGAACTCTGGAAAGAAGATAAGAAAAGAACAGCTACTGGTGTTACGTTTGATGGAAGCCATCTTACAATGAATAAAGTAGTAAAAAATGTTCATATCACCATTGGTGGAGGAACATTTATCATCCATAACATTTGGCAATCTGAAGGCTAAGGATCAGATTTCTTGTTGGGAAATGATTTTATTCTCCAATAGAGATTCATCCAGGATGAAGAAGCGATAGGCTTCAGAAAAGGAGAACAGGTGTTCTGGGCGGACAGGCTTACTCAAGCCAAAAGTGTAGTAGGTCCAAACTTTACTACATAATATCAGAGATCGCAACAGAATAGTGGTGATCTTACCCCCTACAAACCCAAATTTGAAACCATCCTCCAAATCAAACAACAACAAGAACTACTTGTTGAAGAATCATCTTCTGAAGAAGAAGAAGAACAACAAGAAGAAGAAGAAGAAGAAGAGACAACTAGCATAGATGAAGAAGCTAGTTTCATCCATGACCATAACCTCAAGCACTTTCAGAATAAGCTTGAGTCTCAGAAAGTTCCCACTCTTGACAAAATCAAGAAACTACTCGAGCAGAATATCGATGTAGACCCTCAGAAGTTTTGGAAAAAAGACCCAATGGTCTGTGAATTGAGATTACATGACATGAATGCTATCTATCATGTCAAGGCCATTCCTCAGTACAAAGAGGAAGACCAAAAGGAATTCAGAAAAGACATTGAAGATCTCCTGAACAAGAGATTAATTCAACCTTCCACTAGCCCTCATCATGCTCCAGCATTCTACGTGAGAAACCACGCAGAAAACCTTAGAGGAAAAGCTAGAATGGTGATTGACTACAGAGATGTCAACAAGAAGACTGTCAAAGACGGTTATCAAATTGCTCAAGTAAGAGTACTGATCAACCAGCTCAGAAGAGCTAAGGTCTTTTCAAAATTCGATGCAAAGTCAGGTTTTTGGCAAGTCAAGATGCATCCTAAGAGTGTTCCTCTCACTGCATTTGGAACACCACAAAGTCATTACGAATGGTTAGCAATGCCTTTTGGTCTAAAACAAGCCCCTTCAATCTTCCAAAGAAAGATGGACAACATCTTCAAGCATGTGGCTGAATTCTGCGTCGTCTATATTGATGACATCCTTGTCTTCTCCAAAAATAGAGAAGAACACATGAAACACCTCCACGAGGTTGTAAAGCTGATAGTTCAGCATGGAATTATCCTAGGAGAAAAGAAAATCTTTTTTATCCTCGATGAAGTTGATTTCTTAGGAATAAACATCAAGAATGGAGTAATAAAACTCCAACCTCACATCCTTGAGAAGATCTAGAAGTTTCCAGATAGAAATCCTGATGCTAAGAGTCTAGAGAGATTCTTAGGAGTCATAAACTATCGGAGAGATTTCATTCCCAAAATCTCAGGACTAACAGCAATGTTATCTCCTAAAACAAGTTCCAAGAGAAAATGGAACTTCACCATAGATGATGAAAAAATCGTGAAGCAAATAAAAAATCTCTGCAAAAATCTCCCTCCACTCCAACAACCAGAGGAAAATGATGAGATCATTCTCCAAACTGATGCGAGTGACAATTACTGGTCCGGTGTTGTTCTGGTAAAAAAGCTTGAAACTAACATTAAAAAGATCTGTAAATTTTGTAGCGGCAAGTTCAGCCCTGCAGAACTAAATTATCCCAAAGGGGAAAAAGAAATTTTGGCTGTAAAGAAAAAGATTTTAAATTCTCCAGCTTTTCTTGGAAAACCCTTTACTGTCCGCACTGATTGTGCTAGAGTAAAGAATTTCAAAAATTTTAAACTTGATAAAGCTGCTGATAGAGGAAGATTAGCCAACTGACAATTATTTCTTAACCAATATGATTATATTGTTGAGCTGATTGCAGAAAACAAGAACTATCTTCCAGATGCCCTAACCAGGGAAATGACAATGTTTAGCCGAAAAGATGACGACGAAGGTCGTAATCCCATAAGTAGAAGACCTGGGAAAGAACATGAACCTGCTGAGAATCCTAAAGAAAAAATCCTCAAAAGATTCCTGCTAGGTCCAAAAGGACTAGCTTCAACTGATCAATCCCAGGGTAAAGGATTGGATAGCCCGTCTCAAACGGCAGAAGGTAAAGGCTCATCAAGACCGTTGATGGCTATTGCTTTGCCAAAAAGCAAACCAACTCCAACTGGAGTAATAAATGTTTTTAATTATGAACTTCAAACATTTGATCATCCGGTGTTCAGAACTGGTAAGGGACTTGCTTACCACCAGAAGGCAATCCTAGATAACATCCTATTCGCCTTTCAGGAAAGAAACAGTGGCATCATGTTCCCAGCTCTGTTTGCATTAGCAGAAGAGCTCCATGAAAATGGTAGACCACAGTTTGAAGAAGTTCATACACAGCAGAGTGCTGTTCGAAGTGAAAAAATTCACTATCTTGAAGATCCAGAAAGTGCTCGAATTCCTATCATCGCACTAAAAGAATCAGATTGGTTCGAATTTCATAATCTGATAGGAAGGCACAATTCAAAGGCCTGTATTCCTCCAACTCTCTTCATTATTGCTGGACCTTATGTTGGAAGATACTTAGTCAATGTTCAGAGTGAACATCCTCAAGAGCACAAGCTTTGGCTTGTTGAAAATGGTTTTGTCCATAATCTTTGGACTAAAACAAATGGTGATCTCAAAGGACTACCCCCTGTCATTGTCAACACAGTCAAGAATGTCAGAAAAAATGACTGTATGCTGAGACTAAAGTTCAGATCCACTCCGCCAGAATAGATTCAGAAAACGAACGGTGAAGTTGAATATATTTCTCCGTATCATTATGTGAGAATCATTCAAAGGAGATATCTGCAGCCCGCCTGTGTTGCCTACAATGGCCAGCCAAACTCAAGCATTCCATGGATAAAGGCCATGTCACTGGAATATATCAAGAAGATCATCTCTGAAGATACCAAGAATACTTTCCTGGCAGCAGGAGAAAAAATAATTATCACTGCTTACGATCATCCTGACGTAGTCAGCAGTGACCTTTTCTTATCTCTCACAAGAAAGGAGATAGACTCGACACTAGCATGCTTACAGTGGGTTGAAAAGCTTGAATTAGACAACCACTACAAGATGTATGTTGATACAGATGTCGAAGCTAATGTAACAACTGCTCGTATGGCCCAGGCAGACAACGACTCGTTTGTCCTTGGCCACAATTCAGAAACAGACGAGAACATGTGAAGCAGCAGGTGTTGAAAGCACCGAAAGTACTTTTGGATCTTTCCCAAAAGCTACTTTTGCTTTTCAGAAAAGAAAGGTGAAAAACATTTCACCTAAAGGAATTTGCTTTTCCCCGTCCGACCTCTACCAGCAGGAGCACTCAGGAAAGCAGGAAATCACGGAGTTGTTCTGTACATTTTGTTGTTTTGAATTCTAGTTTGAGTTCCACTCCCTATATAAGGAGCTCTAGCTTCATTAGGAAGGAATTCAAAAATTTCCATATCAGTTCTAGAATCAGAAAATTGAGAAGAATCATATTCTCTCAAGAAGTAAGAAAGTCATAGTAGCAGTGTGCTCTTTCCTTCCTGTCTAGTGTGAAGTAGTGTGCTTTCATTACAAGTAAGTATCTGTAATCGTTCTTATGAATAGCTAAACAGTTTTAGCTGTTTACATGAGAATGAGGCTCTGAATTTTAGTCTGTAAATTATGTTTGAATAAATAATTTCATATTGCTCATCCACCTTGTCAATAATGTTTTAAATTCTAGTTTGCCATTTTTTGTTTATAAAAGTTTCTGCCTTATCCCTGTACTATTTTTAGGCTTAGACTTTCTTTTCTCTAAGAAAAAATTGGACTCAGCTTAAGATCGAATCAAGCAGCAGTGATTCCGCCTGTTAAAGTAACTGTTAGGTGAAAATTGGGCATGTTGAAGGCTAGTTTTGTTTTTTTTCAAAAGTGTGAACAATTTTTTTTTCAAGGAAAAAGCAAAGGTTAAATCCAAAAATCAGCAGAGGACATATGAGACAATAGTTTAGAAAAGACTACCCCTATAGGTCTTTTCCCCTAAGATTTATATAAATGGGCACAATACAGACTTGTTGGTGCAAGTGGGCACAATACATGTGATTTCTGGGTAAACAGGAATTAACCCAAAAGTCAATTAGTACAAATATAAACACAATTATAATTACATCATTATTTATCAAGTAATTATTTTAATTATAATGTATGTCGTATTACAATGAAAAACAATTACTACAATTATAACGATATTATAATTACTACATTATTTATCAAGTAATATTTAACTATAATGTATCAACAAATTAAATGATTTATCAACAAATGCATACCTCATCAACCACATTCGAACCGCTCTTGTACCAATTACGAGCTTGGCTTAATGCACAATGCCACTCAAAGAGTTCAATCTTCAAAATTTTCCACCTTCCGGTCAAAGAGGAAGAATATCGGCCCTTTCCACTCCAATTTGCAGCAAAGTGTTGCTTCACACCCCTCCATATCTCGGTTTTTTTTTTTTTCGATTTTTGCCCAAAGCCGGATTTTGGCATACATATTTCCAAGACTTGCACAATTGAACATCTTCCTCATTCGTCCATCTTCTCCCGGATTCTGCATTTTCATCTTCACTTTGATCTCCCTTGTCCGGCCACTGGACGTGTGTTTCCCCTTTGTTCGGCCATATTGGAAATAAAAAAATTTGGAATATGAGAGCTATAGGAAGAGGAGGAAGAACAAAATTGGGTTACTATGAAAGATAAATTTTTGGGTGTGAGATGTAAAATAAATGGTATGTATTTATAGAGAAATTTTTAGATTTTTTTTTGTTACCGTTTGTTAACGTTACATGCATGTATACATACATATTAATTGCTTGCCGTCAGATTTCCATCTTAATTGAAACCAACTGCCCAGATTAATTGATCGTTGGTTTCAAAAATCGAAATTCATCAACGGTCCTTTGCCACGTCGCAGCCTTCTATCCCTATAATTGTTGCTACGCGACAAAATAACGCGTTTCACGCGTTTTAACCGATTTCGGCATTACGTGACAAGCATCTGGGCAAGACTCGAGCCTTTCATTTTGTCATTCTCTCTATTGAAGAACATGACGTCAGCCACGAGGGTACTGGGCCGAGCTGGTAGCCGGCCAAGCTTAGGTCAAAAAGAAAGTCATGGGCCTCGCCTATTTCTTGGCATTAGTCCGGAAAAGCCAAACTTTGGCTGGTCAATCTTGGGCTGGTGGAGCCTTCTTTTTGCTTCTTGCCGGTCACCACGTCGTTAATCTCAGCTGGAGGCCGGTCACCGTACTACCGCTGGACTTGCTCTTATGTCTCCATTGTATAAGAAAAAATAAAATAAACTCTTGGAAAATGCTTTAAAAATCAAATATTTATAACAAAATTGATTACCAAATGATGTGGCATATACCAACTCAATTGATTTTGTACATGAGAGATGCAGGGTATGAATTGAGGGTTTAAAGAATAGGTTGGACGTAAGGTATAATTATCCATAATGAATAAGCCAAATGAGCCATGAAAACCCCCATTCTCTAAGTGAAGTTATCATAACATGTCTATTGTTTCTTTTCCTTAACTTGATTTTGGAATTAATTTGATTTGGTTATTTTTGTTACTGTCTCTCAATTGATTTTTAAACATATTGAAAGTTAGATGTGAGTGACTTCCTTATTTTATATTACTTTGGTTTCTTTATTGCTCTGTTTGGTATGCTTTGCTTTAAAATCATGATCTTATGCAATGGTTATGTGTTATGCATTACTTTGGCTCAAGTAATCCATTCATGATATTTGAGTTCATGAGCAGTGAGGTGGTTGTTGTGTGTTCGTAGTGGTTCAATTTTTATCTATTGTTTTGAGCTGTGTGGGTTGCTTTTCTTCTAAGCAAATATATTTTAATTTCTTAAACCAACTTGATTCTAGTGTATTTTTCTATTTTGATTCTAAAGGTGGAAGTCTTTTGGTTTTAGTTAACTGGTTTGGTAATCTTTTTCTGTCAATCAAAGAAGATTTATTGGATGCTAAAAATAGTTATCCATAGTTCAAATTGGTTGTTTTATTTCATTTTTGTCTTTTCATGTTTTGAGAGACCAAATTCAATGAGGGAAGTCGAGATGCATCATATTCACAACTACATTAATGGTTTATAGATTGGTACTTATCAGTGTTTTAATTATGGTAGAGAATTTATGAAGGAATGGATGGATTTCAAAACTTTTTAATTAGTGTGGAATTAGTTTAACAATTAAGCTACTAACTAAACATAAAACCCATTCCTTTAACCAATGACTTGGCTTGTTGTGATATGTATATAAACATAGCATGCATGCAAAGTAAGGAAGAACAAAGAGGGAGTTTATGTTCTACTCACCCTTGGAGCGTGATTTCAATCTGATCCAAGTGAACCACCCAAATTCCTCTCTTTGATCTCTTCTTGTGTGTGTTTCCTCCACTTTGAAGCACCTTAGATTTAAAACTCCTTCCTGTGCTTTTATACTTCTTCTTGATGTAATAAGTAGAGCCACAAAAGGATATGGCATCTAAGATAACTCTCTCTTACCAACTAAAGATAGTATTGTGAAGACACTTACTTCTTATGTCCATGCTTTCACCTTATATATAGTAAGAAACAATTCCAAGTACTAAAAGTATAATATTGACTTTCACAAAGACAATATGTTGGATGGTCTAGACATGTTATTGGGCACTACAAATGTGTATTGGGCTTTGATTTGAATCTCACTTAGTGAAGCTCAAGTCTACACCAAAAACGTATCGGACAATCGTTTAGGGCTAATAAGTTCGGTTTTACCCGAAAATCCTAATTATGTCCAAATAATAAATCTAATTAATTATTTGGTCATGACCAACTCTTGTTTAATCTTCTTCATGTAGAATCTCAAGGATCCACTTGTATAGTATGTGATCTCTTAGGTTATAATTAACAAGGCAGTGAAGTTTGTAGAACCATTCTATTTTGTTTACGAATCAAAACTCCATTTTGATTTTCCCTTGTTATTAGGATCGTAAATGTTTACTAATCCTCTTGGACTTCACAATTCATGAGTGACGTCTTGAAACATATCATGATTACCCTAGTTAATATAGAATAACAAAGAACCTATTCAATTGGAATTACAATACAATACGGCCCTTCTCTTATACGATATTCTCAATCATATCAACAGGGTATGGAATTTATATGTCAATCCCCTAATGTGATTTCTATCTTATGTGATTTTTAGAATGTAATTAGAAACTCTTTTTAAATCTCATTCAATGCTTTGGTAAAAAATTCATTGGATCACATCTTTGAACATGCACCTTATTTACTGAAGGATAGAGATTCCTTATTGTACACTCAAATGTGTCTATGACCGAATTGATTATACCAATGAATGAATGAATCATATCCATTAAGGGACATAATATTATTGCATCATCGAGAGTTAATCCACTAATTCATAAGACAACCATGATGTCTCAGGTCAAAGGACTAATTATTATTATTGCAATTTAGAGTTCAAGTTTGACATGTAAGTAAAACTCCATACAAGAACTCTAATGATCGAGTTCAGTGTACTCTTTAAGATAAGAGCACTCACATACTTGTATTATTGTCTCTACACGAATGAAAAGAGACATATCATCCTCCATATTGAGCATACACAGTATGTGCTAGTTTTTTCCGGATTATCAATGTCCCAATGATAATCTTATGACTAGGACCTTTTAAGATAAGAGTGTAAAAGAGTAAAGGTCTCACACATCTAACTCTTTCGATCACTTTCTCTTTAACTCATATTCTTTGGACCTCGTTCAATCAGATATTAAATATAAGCAATGAACAATAAACTTGCAATTTTGATTAATAATAATTGGGAAAAATTCACCAACGGTGTCTGGACACTTAAGGGACTTTCAGAATGATACCTGAACTTACAAAGTTATCAATGTGATACCTGGACTCATTTTTTCGTATCAATGTCGTACCTATGACCAATTTCCGTAACGGCTCCGTGACGGAAATTGGCCGTAGGTATCACATTGATACGAAAAAATGAGTCCAGGTATCACATTGATAACTTTGTAAGTTCAGGTATCATTCTGAAAGTCCCCTAAGTGTCCAGACACCGTTGGTGAATTTTTCCCATAATAATTACATCAAAATGATTGATTTAGGACACAACTCTTTCAATTTGTCCTAAATGCCCGAAGAAGGAAAGGAAAGCGAGCATTGTATGAGTGTGACCAAGCATCTCACAATAATTTTCTAGCTTGGTTAAAGTAATATATAGGCAGCGCCTTTTATCTAATGATCAGTTTCATATTTATTTATTTAATTTTTATAAATTCATATCTATTATCTGCTTGTTTATAATTGGTGTGTGGTAGAATACACAAGATTAGTAGAGAATTCTGATATTATTTCGGGACTTTCTCTCAAAGCTTATTGTTATACGGGGTTTAGGCACTATGTCCCCCCCTTGTATTCTATGATTTCATCAATGGTTATGGCTTAAGGGC
>LYNE01006087.1:15367-25732 GCA_001662545.1 Rosa x damascena
ACGTGTCAAAATTGGACCAGTACAGGACTTTAGTAAGCAGCTCAGCTCAATTATTGCCACCTATCTTTCTGAGTAAGTTCCAATGTGATTCGAATATGTTTATGCTTAGAAGGTCTCCAACTCTCCATACTACCTGCAATATATATGCATAATTTCTAGTATCTGATCATCATATTTCTATGCCTTGATCATGCTATTGCATTTTGTAGATATGATGAGGAGGTCCAATTTTTTGACAAAAAGATCAGGAAAACAAAACGTAAAGAAGTATTGGTGCGAAAAGCATTGGATGTATGGACTCTCTCTCTCTCTCTCTCTACGTATATATATAAAATTAGAAGAAATTTTACATAGACTTGCCACAACTGAAAACTACTTGATTATCTCCAATTAAACTATATATGTTATGGTTATTGTCATTCTCTTTGAGCTTTGCAAGATGCTGAAAACTACTTACATTTCCTTTTAATTTCTGCTTTGGCCAATATGCATATGGTAGTATAATTAGTCTGACTTTAATTTCCAGGTGGTTTACCCTGCGTACGAAAGCATGCTCGAACACCTCCGTTGTACAGAATATGAAAAATTTAAAGCCAATGCGGATCAGGTTAACACAAAAAGAAAAGAAGAATTATTTCACTCTGTTTATACTTATACTGAAGCAGCCATTTCGGAGTTTGACAAACGAAGTAAAGGTAATTTAACTAACAACATTTCGGATTATATGATTTTTATTTTGCTTTTGTTAAAGCATATTAGCCTATGAGCCTATGTCTCTAGGAATGACAATGGGGCGGGTTGGAGATGAGGATCACAATACCATCTCTATCTCCCGGGTCATTCTCCAACCCCATCCCCAATAAAAATATATTGGGGATTCCCTGTCTCCATCCCTACTGGGGACTAAGCCTCCAAACCCGCCCCAAATCCCCAATAAAAATTTAATAAATAAAATAAATTTTTTCTCATATTATCATTTTTTAAATTAAAATCTACAACTAATAAAATTAAAACATAATTAAATTCATAAATTATAATTCAGGGAGACAGTGACTGCAAAAATCAAAACACCATTAGAGCGAAAGTGTACCATTAAAGTAAAGTAGTAAGTGTATATATTTGTGATTTATATTATAAAAAATAAATTAACATTTATATATATATATATATATATATATATATATATATTAAATATATGTATATATTATTGGGGCGGGTTTGGGGATGGGGATCACAATATCATCCCCGCCCCATCCCCAATCTTAGATAACGGAGATTGGGGATCTCCATTCTCATTCCCCATTTGTTCCCAAATTCTTTACCTATTAGGGGCTGATATCTAACGGAGCTCCGCCCTGCTGGGGATTTTTGTCACCCCTATAAGTCTCATTGTACCTTTTTTTTTTTATCTGATTAATGTCAAGAGGTAGCCAGGAATGGAAAAAGAAGTATAGAAGACCCCTATATAGCCATAAAAAAATTTAAAAAATATCACCCACATCATTAATCACCCAAATAGGGTTTACAAACTCAGCAGTTTGTCCATAATTTTAATACTTTTGCCAAAACTTTAATTCTTGGCGTCCTGATTTCGATGCAGAGTACTTAGTAGTCATCCCCAAGGACCCCAACAATGAGCGAAAGCCGATTCATGAGCGAGTGTTTAATGCGGTTCATGAGCGAGTGAGTAATGGGGTTCATAATAAACAGTCATCATCAGGTAAGATGAAATTTCAGTTTTGTAAGTTTTTTGGTTTGTCTTTCTAATTTATTAGATCTTTATTATGTTTTATTCACTAGATCGAATGTTCGTTGGCTATACACTATAGAATATTGAACTCTTAGTTTCAGCATACTGAGAAAGGTCGATGAATTTGTGTTATAAAGTAAAAAAATTATTCCAGTTAGTCATATCATTGGTAGCTTTTTACATTGCCAAGTTTGCACCCATTTTTCATTTTTCACCCTTCCTACCCATTAAACAAGTTATAATGGTTGGTCATACCACCAGTAGCTTCTTACATCGCCCAACTTACATCAGCTGTCCCTTAAAAAAAAAAAAAAAAACTTACATCAGCTATGTGTGCGCACAAATTTTTTTATTTTTTTTTACTATCCCCACTTCACCTCTCCTATCATAAACATGACTTATCCTTAATGACAGTGAGATTTGAATCCATACTCCACAGTGTTAGTTATGTTAGCTAACCCAGTTACCCAGTCACCGACAAAAGAATTTGAGAGATGATTGTACTATATAATTAAAACCATTAGGCCATAGGGAGCTAGTAAAAACTAATTTAGTACTTTATTAGATTCAAAATTGTTGCATCTAGTTATGTCCTTAAGGCATTTCATATTGTTCTCTCTATAAGCAATTTTAATGTAATTTCTATATCTATCTATTATAATCTTTTTCAAATTTAATGTAGTCGTGGCTTTTTATTCAATAAAGAAAGTACCCACGTTAATTTCTTTTCAGGTGTTAATTGGGATGCATCAAACATTCGGATGAAACTTCGAAATGACATAAATCTGCATGCAATTACATTGTTCATGAAGCTGTTCATGGACGGTAATGCCAAATTTGAGGTAATGATCTATATAGTGTTTTAAAGTGGTGAAGCATACCTTTTTTTTTTTCGGTATAGATAAAAATATTATTTATTTCAAGACCAGAACAATACGTCAACCTGTACAATAATTTTCCTCTGCTCATTAATTATCAATCAAGCATGTTAGATTGTTAGGTACCGGTGCTTCCATTTACTATTACAATAAAACTTACTTATTCAGAAGCCCACACTAGTTTTCTAGCGGTGGAGCAGCGTACTTATAGAATATAGATATATTAGGGAAAAAAAAAAAAGACGTGAAATTAACTCTCAATTTTACAATCCACACTTTATGTTTTCTTTATTAATAAGGAATAATTTCACAAATGGTCACTCAACTATGACTCATTTGACACTTTGGTCACTCAAATTTCAAATATATCACTTTAGTCACTCAACTATTACTCTATCAATCATTTTAGTTACCGAATGAGCATTTTGTCTCACTTTAATAATTTCTCCCGATCATTCCAATTCAGATTTCTCAATTTTTCACAATTGGTTGGACAAAAATATTCTTGATATTGGGGCAAATAATTTTTTTTTAATGAAAAAAATTAACAAAGCAACTAAAATGAATAATAGAGTTAAAGCTGAGTGACCAAAGTAATATATTTAAAAAGTGAGTATCCAAAGTGTCGAATGAGTCATAGTTGAGTGACAATTTGTGAAATTCTTCCTTATTAATATCTTAATATCACATGTTTATTATTCACACTACAAAATAACAAAACTTAATCATACTAAAAAAGGAAACATGGAGTGTGGATTGTAGATTGTAATGGGGAGTGTGGATTTCACTCCCTAAGAAAATTTGTCATTTTGACAATTTTTTTTTGTATTTCCGACAAGGACTTTTTTTTTCGTGAAATCTCAATCTAGACAATTATTTTGCAATGCGTTGAAGAATTAGCTTATTGTTATAATGAAAAAAAAAATTCTCATCCGGACTATTAAATGGACTTCTGCGAAAAGAAAAGAAAAAAAAAAACTTCAAATTTTCTAATTGGTATAATGCCGCCTGCTTTTGTTTGTTTAAGGACGCTGAAAAAGAATACGAGGTGGGGTGGACTGAATGGCTTTGGCGAGTGTTGGGAGTCGCAGCTTCCGCGATTGGGTTTTAGACTTCTGGATCGCCCATTGACGCGACTGTGATCGTTCTTGGTTTTCACGAATTTATGCTCGTAAAGTAATTATGTTCGGTCTGAACAGGATATATATTTATAGTTGATTGGAATAAAGTCACATTTATAGCTTGTTTACTAGAGAAGGCTCGAAGTCCTTTTGGTTTGGTTGAGGCTTTACTAGCTGGGGCATCAACTACAGGCAATGTTGTGAATGGTTAAATCACCGCACCGCACCCTGATGAGCCTTTGGTGAAGGTTTATGGCGTTAAATAATTCAGGATAGCGGCAGTCGTATGAATGCAAGAACAAGCAGCATCATTGCTAGCGGAGGATGAAGGTGGCCTTCATTCAGGTTTGGAAGATGTTGAAGTTCAAGCTGGGTTCCTATTAAATCTAGTTATTTCATGTAATGCACTGTGCAGTGTGGTTTCGTTTTTCTTCAAACTACAATAACAAATCTCAGACTTGGTAAGTCGATATATCTCCATTACTCTATCCTGGTTGTTGGATCATTCAGTAGAATTTTGGTCATGCATGGGGTTGATGTTCCTCCAAACACAATAAACCTACATACAAAACTAATTTCACATACAATACAATAAAACAATACGTAAAGAAGTATTGGAGAGAGAAGTGTTAGTTTGTCTAGAAAGTACTTGACTGACGGATTCGAAGTTTGTAAAGCTTAAAGTTTATGGGGACTTCAAAAAGAATTATAGTAATGCTGCTACACCAAAGAACTTGAAAGGATGAGTTAAATTTGAAGAGAGTTTGTAAAGGGTTTGTTTGGAACATTAATTAGAGGATGGAATTTAACTATGAGATATCAACTGTTGATAACATCAAAAGATATCCAATGATTCAGGAGTGACCTTAATGCAAACAGGCCTAGCTCCAGCAAGAATCGTCAAACAAGTGACATAGAAGGACAAGATACAGCTACATATACGCATAGAATTGTCTTCGGTGCTTAAGATACCTCTTTGGGAGATAAATCCGTCCCAACATCAGTGATGAAAGATAATGCAACTCTGTTGATGTGCTTGCAGGCTCATTGGATGAGGAACAAGACATGGTCCAGTTAATTTCATAACCATTTCTTGTTTTTAAGTTTAGGAATAGTTAGGTCTGCTCCTCCAAATCCATCCATTATCGCATTTGCTAAAGGGAACTCAGCTCTAGCCGTCAAACTACACAAAACAGAACCAAAAATAATAATAATAATAATAAGCCAACTATATACATAAATATACAAAAGCAAACAACTCTAGCATCTTCTCCGCAGCATTCTTTTTCATACTGATAGATCAAATGAAAATAGAATATCATACATTTCCATAGTCATGATGACCCTTGAATAACAATGATTTAAAGATAATGGAAATAAGGCAATTTATGCTATTGTAATCATTTAACTCCTAATAAAGTGGAGAGTTTCTGCAACAGACAAAATGAGGCCACAAGCTTATAACGATCTGTGATAACTTTTTGTACCAACAGGAACTCCTTAATTACAACATTTGAATAACCAGTACAATTATATCTTTGGTTAGTTAGCCAAAGTTACCATCACACTTAAGAGCTAGCTGACAACTTCAGTTTCATTTCATCAGGGTGCATTCTATACAATTATTCCAATTCCATTCAATGCAGTGCTAAGAAATTTAAAAGTCATGCTGAAGGACATAGTATTTCCATATTTTCATACTGAAGGTTTGAAACCATCCTACTAAATGCGATCAATGGTAAAGAATTGAAGTGAAAACATAAAAAGAAGAGCTCACAGGTGGCGATCGTATGACTTGAGTGGCAAGAAAAAATACCTGCTTCTTAAAACAACACATGGCATGCCCACTCGCTGAGCTCCTACTACACCTGACTGGCTTCCTGCAATTAGAACACAATTGGAGACAGGTAGTCCAGCATTTTCTGCCCCTGCCCTCAAGGTAGCTATGATCTTCTGTAAGCTGAAAAACCATTAGAGCACCAGATTACCGTTGAATTCCATGTATAGAAACTCCGTATTATGTGCATCAACCTACATCTTTAAAGAATGTAACAACAAAACAAAACAATTTTTTGTTGATCGGAATTTTTTGTCGTTTTCCCCTCATCAGATAAATCAGGCTCAGTATGCGGATTTATGTAGCGAGGTTACGACCAATCTTGTGCATGCTTGACTGGACCATAACCCCACACATCATGTAATATTGACAGAGAATCTTCCAAGTATAATGTAAGCAAAAGTAGTGACAGAAGGTAAAAAGAAAAATGGACTAACCTTTTAGATGAGGTAGTATCAAGTTCTACATTCAACTTTAGCGTTGATGCAACCTCCTCAGCAATCCTTTGTTTCTCAGCAGAAACTGCCCCAGAAAGCAACAACAGACCCTTTAGTACCAACTCTCTGCATTGAAAGAATGTATATCACAAAACATTTACATTCCCATTAACAATAGATAGGGAGTCTACCTGCTTTCATTGCTTCCTTAGCTAGTTCCTCATCCACACCTGAAGAAAAGACTTTACTGGATACAAATTGACCATATAAACTCTGTTCCACCTCCTTATCCCCAACAATCTTTAGCTTCAAAATTCTTTCATGGCCAAGCTTTTCAATGATGGATCTGACATTTATAAAGAGAAAGTTGCAGTATTAGCTTGATCCCATAACATGCAAAGTAGAGCATGCTGAACTAGAACCATTAAAATGGTGATAATGATAAAATGGTTGTAAAGGAAAACCACAGAAAAGAAAACACTTTATACTACTTTAAAAAGCAACTAAAGGTTTATTAAATTCTTTTATTTGGTCAACAAAAGTTTCTTAAATTCAAAAACAGGGAGTCATATCTTGAATGAGGCTTAAACTACATATGATTCAAGCTTGAGCTAAGGGGAGTCCCACACGACTAGCGCAAACATCACTGGATATAGACATATAGTTATTGATTTATTATCTACCTTGGGTGTAACTCCATAAACCATATTAGACTCACACTAATCAAACAAGTCATATTTCAGTTTACTCTTATATGTGAGAAGCTTAATTCCACCAGACCTTGTAGCCAAAGTGTACTTGTTTTCCTATCAAGAGTGCATACATATCGATAAGAATATCAGCAAATTTCAATTGGATTTACTTGGGCATAATACCTTGATGTATTTGCAACAATGAAAAGCGTATAAACTATCAAGCAACAACTCTAGAATCTGTGATATTGCAGAAATATGGAAACAGACTAGGAGCTATTAGTGGCTGAATTCTTCATGGCATCACCTTTAAGGACACCTCTGCCACAATGACAACCTTAAAATTGTCCAACAATGGCTACAGTGCATTGTAATAAATCCAAAGCCATAGCATGTTGATAAATATATCAACAAAATAAAAAATTATGGCTATTACCTGGAAATTGCATCCCCACTTTTACTATAGGATGTTAATATGACCACAGGTATTCCTTCATTGTATGCATCATCAATAAATCTGCAAATGAGAATCAGAAATAGAACTGTTACTATTTGTTGCTGATAATCACAAAGGGATGCAAAATTGGCAAAACCAAGCCTATGTTGGAATGTGTAGGGAGGTCTCTCTAAGTTAAGTGATATACAAAATTGACTGATGGTGTTTTGGTCGTGCAGTGGATCGTCACTTCTAACTTTCTAAGTGCCTAGTACTGGGACAGCTCACCCACACTATCAACCAGAAAACTGATAAAAGACTCCCAACATGTCTAAGGACTTGCCCTAGCGCAAACTTCTGATAATCAATCATGCTGTCGAGACCTTTCAAAAGAAAACAACAGCATTTTAATCAATTGGCAACAACAAGCAAGCTCCATTCAATATCACATATTCACATAATTTCTCTGACAACATTTCCACAGGATTTATGATTTTGATGTATTGACTATGTTGGAACTTTTATCATTCATACTCCTAAGTTTACTTAGCCTTTTATGCTTGTTTAAAATTTTCAACACCGAAAAGGAATAGGTGAACTAAGAATGTTATTTGGGTAACAATGTCATTAATGGTTTTACACAATGGTTTTCATCTAAGCTATTCAAACCTAAGAAGATAGTGCATGTAGATTGAGAATCATTACAACAATGGGCTGGTTATGGTTGAGAATCATTACAACAATGGGCTGGTTATGGTCATAAAATTATATGAATTTACTAATAGAGAAGTTTTGATCAAGGGTTCATACTATTAATCAAGAATCCAAATAATTCAAGTCACTGCACTAACATTCACCATAAGTCGGAGCGAAACACTAACCCAAGATCTGCAAGATACACCCTATGATCTAAGAGAGGAGGATTCTGCTTTGAGGATACTTCATATATATCTTTTAAGTTTCAAACAGAAAAATACAAGCTCTAGATGCACAACTTATAATTTAATCAGTATGAGACAACTCACTCTTCAAGTCCAGGTCGCAAAGGTAAACTATTGGACATCAGAAACTCATCCATTGCAATTTTCTGTCAAAAACTAACCAATTATCAATCAGCTGGTGTCATTCTTAGTGGGTACAGCTAAAAGATTGCATGACCATCCAAAATATTTCAGCAACGCATAATTTGATAATATGAATGAAATTCAAAGATGATATCAAATATAAAAAGAACTCACGAGTCATGACTAAACCAATTTTGTAGACATGAACATCAAAATAAATTTAGGTCCAACATCACTGTCAACATGAATAATAGTATTATATCCAGTTCCCATAGCTACTGTTTATTAAATGTGTTTTACCTTGTATTGTAAGATTAAATTAATGAGCTATCAAGTGCAATAAGATTTTGTAGTTAACCTCACAGTAGCTATTGCTTTTTTGTAAAATCAACATAATTATAGGTAGAATCTTCCACAGGTGCATCAAATATTTGCTTCTCAGTTCATTCTAAGGTACTTTAAGGTTGTGGATAATATTCAATCTAACATCGCCTCAGGTTTCTATTATTTTGCTGAATTCAAAAATTAGTTGCCCTGAAAAAATAAAATATAAATCAATTTTCTTGACAGTATTAGAGTAACCGGAAGTATCAGACCTACATTTAAAATTTCTAGACAGTTTCTCTTCTAGCTTAGCAGGTATACATGATCAAAACAGTGATTCAAAGTGTTTAAAATTTCTTTGACTCTTTGATCAAAACAATGATCAGAATCTTATCAACACATTAAAGCACATTCGTTCAGCCACCTCAGCTGTTAGAAGAAATACCACTGAGATGCATCCCTGAACACTGAGCTTAATTATCTAGCTTGGGTCCTACTTAGATTGTCATCTTTTATATGTATACCTTTTTTTGCAGAACATTTTTTACGAATGATTCCTTCTCAGTGGTGGGCAATAACGAAGGCCAACCAATCTGCAAAGCGGATAAAACATTAAAAAGAGTCGATACAGATTGATGTAAAGTTTCAAAGAGCAAAAATAAGCTATTCATATTTTCCAAAGACAACAAAACAGGAACTCACCCGATTAAAATACATGATCAGCATCTTTTCCTCATCACCAGCACACTTCCTGAAAAATTAACATAAAACCGCACTGAACAACTTCAGATCGTCAAAGTCAATAAACCTTGATCCAGACATTCCAACAGTTAACTAAATACAAAGGGAAAAGGCAAAGCATGTTTGCACAGAAGAGGAAGGTAATCTGAGTCACGAGTGTTTGACACACCATATGGACAAACTTTTATGATCAGATGCACAAGCATACATGCCATTGTCACTAAAGTAACTAAAACTATTGCGATTTGGAGCAAATCACGCATGACTCGTACTACACTCAAGCAAGTCCCGATTTCAATTTTAGGAGTTTCCCATTGCAAAAAAATATTAGATAACTTCCCAAAAGAAACAAAGTGACATGTTGTGGAAGAAATTGCTCATAACTTTTTGTGTCGCACCTTAGGAGGTCCAAATAAACAGGTTCAGTCCAGTTTGCACAGTCAAGCCCGAGCTTTTTAAATGCTGACAGTATCAAGAAGATAATAGCGTGAGATAAACACATAATTGCATACTTCTTACATATATACTGAATCCTTCCATGAAATTTTCACATAATTACTGCATCTGCGCACCTACATTGAAGGATGGGCGGTTACCCAAACGATACGCATCCATAAGAACCCTGAAAGAAACAGATTTCATCAAGAAAAAGTCTTCGCGCAGAACCAGCATCAACTTAATAAGCTTAATAACGTTAGAATCTAAACAGAATCCTGATGCAAGTTGCATATCAGCTTAAGTCTTTAGGCAATCATTAAACTTTTAGGACAAGAAGTAAGTGAAAAGGGAGCTGGTAAGAACCAATATGACTGAGCAGATAGCTTGAAAATGCAACCAACTTGGTCAAGAAAATGAAAATTTTCCAAAGAAGTGTAACTAGCCAATCACTCAAGTTCTATGATTCAATTAGAAGCAATATAAGAACCAACTACAACAATGCAAAGCTAAACATGCACCAAGTGAAAAAAAAAAAACTCAGGTAAAGCAGTAAACTTTATGCAAGATAGAGTAAAGTCACCACCTTTTAAGAACACCATTCAATTCAAGGCACAGTAAAATCAATGAAAAACTAGTTGGGCGTGAGA
>LYNE01006088.1:6706-18181 GCA_001662545.1 Rosa x damascena
GTTAATTTTGGGTTCAAACAGATTCTACCCTAATTCCCAATTAAATTGGAAAGAAACTTCCCATATATGAACTCCAACAAATCTTAAGGGAAATCAATTAGGAATAGACACGTCCTAAAAACCCTAGGACATCAATAGTACCATTTTCACAATCAGAAGACTCTTTAAAAACGTAAATACATAAAACCAAAAACCTACTTTCTAAAATCGGACTCCGCATGAAACTGACTGCAGACTCGGGGATTGCAACATATGTTGCAATCCCATGCATATGCAGACACATTTACCTGTCCTGTGACTCTTTGAGATCAGTAGAGAGCATTGTCATAGCTTTGTATGGGAATGCCAATACGACAGGTACAAAATCTGTATCTACATTAAATGACAATTCCTGTCCCAAGTGCAATACTGACAATGAAACTGCAGATCATCTCTTTGGCTAATATGACTTTGCCAAGGAAGTCTGAAGACTAGCAGGTATGCCTTCTACTCTAAACTGGAATGAAGGGCATTTAAAAATCTTTCATGATTTACTTCTCTCTGGGCCTTATGACAGCAAACTTTATGTAAAGCTAATCACCTTATGCTGGCAAATTTGAAAAGCAAGAAATGATGAAGTCTTCATATATAAATGTCCAGACAAATCCACGTTCAGTGGTGGCAACTTCAGCGGTTGTGTTTAGCTGACACTGGATCATCAAGTGATCAAGCAGGGAGAGACACTATCCAAAACCAGCCTTCCACTATAAAGTGGAACTCTCCTCCTGCTTGTTCTGTTAAAATAAATTTTGATGGTTATGTAAATAGGTGTTTTGATGTAGGTGGCTTTATCATCCGAGATTGTCATGGCAACCCACTTGTAGTGGCCACCAGGGTTGCTGGTTTCACCACAGTACCTCTAGCAGAAGCTTTGGAGCTAAGGAATGGTCTCTTCTGCACACGGGAGGAAGGCTACAGAACAGTTGAAGTTGAGAGAGACTCCAAACTGGTCATAGATGCGGTTAATAGACTCATCAACTCCCTTGGAGACTAATATAGATCATCCGAGATATCCATGCCATTGCCACATTTTTTACCTCTATTAGTTTCAAACACATATTTAGAGAAGCAAACTTTATTGCGAACATGCACTATTGTCAATTTAGGACATAACTTTGTAATAGGCTTAACTTGGATCAATAGGGTTCCCAATAAGGCCTCGAGAGCCTTATTGTTCGACGATGTAAACTGTGGTTGCCCAAGAGGCTTCCAACTTTGATTTCATAGTCTTTTTCGTATCAAAAAAAAAAAAAAACTTTTAGTACTCCACCTGTATAAGTGTACGATAGCCACTGATTCAGGCAGCTATGAAAATGTGGTTTCAAAGAAATTTTGTGACCAAGTTAGATTTTGAGACACAATATCATCGCTAATCAACCCGAGCTATTTTGGTTGCCTAGGAAATTAGGTAACAGTTGCAGGATGTCTTTGTTGAAGAGATGCTACCGAGATTGCCAACTGTAAGGGCTATTGAGCACCAAATTGACTTGATTCCAAGTGCTTCTTTAAGTTCTTTGCATAAAAAGACTCCCTACAAATGAGTTCTTAGACCATCTCCAACAGATGGGTCTTTTGCCATCTGGACACCCAACGGGTATTTTTGACCGACCAAACCATTCTCCAACAGATGTGCTTTTTACATGTGGATTTGACATCCACCTCTCCTCTGTCAAAATGACAGAAACCATTGAAGCTGTCTTTTAATTTTTTATTGTTTCTTTCTCTCACACTCTCTTTCCCTTTCACGGCTGTCTTCCTCTCCTCTCACCCAGAACTTCAAGCTTCCACTGAAAAATGACCCAGAACTTCAAGCTTCAATCTTCCTCTTCTCAAGATTCTTTTCTCTTCTTAGGATCATGGATCAAGAGAAGGGGAGAAGAAGACGTCGGGGCACAATTCCTGGTCGCATATATAAAGATAGACAACGACTGCAAGGCCACAAAACACTGTTCAAAGATTATTTTGCAGAAAATCCTGTTCATGAAGAAGTTGTATTTCGGAGAAGGTTTCAGATGCATCGAGCTCTTTTTCTTCGAATTCTAGCTGCAGTAGAAGCTCATGACTCATATTTTGTTCAAAAAAGGGACTCAGCAGGATGTCTTGGGCTATCATCTCTACAAAAAGTTACCGCTGCAATGAGGATGCTTGCGTATGGAATTGGGGCAAATGTTGTGGATGACTATCTTAGAATCGGTGAAAGCACTGCAATTGAAGCTATGAAAAGGTTTGTCCAAGCTGTTATCTCTGTATTTAGAGCTGAATACTTAAGAAACCCAACTTCTGATGATATTTCCAGATTGCTATTGATTGGTGAGAGTCGTGGATTTCCTGGAATGCTTGGTAGTATCGATTGTATGCACTGGAAGTGGAAGAATTGTCCGGTTGCATGGAAAGGTATGTTTTCTCGTAGAGATCATCGTGAATCTTCATTGATTCTTGAAGTTGTTGCTTCACACGATCTTTGGATATGACATTCTTTTTTTGGATTACCAGGCTCTCATAATGATATTAATGTCTTAGAGCATTCGCCTTTATTTGCTGACCTCCGTGAAGGTTGAGCCCCTCCAGTCACTTATAAGATCAATGATCATGAATACACAATGGGATATTATCTAGCCGATGGCATATATCCTTCGTGGGCCACTTTTGTCAAAACCATTCCATGTCCACAAGGAGAGAAAGCAAAGAATTTTGCTAAAGCTCAAGAGGGATGTCAGAAAGATGTAGAACGAGCATTTGGAGTGCTGCAAGCAAGTTTTGCAATTATTCGTGGACCGGCTCGTTGTTGGGATAGTGAAATACTTCAAAAGATCAAGAAAGCATGTGTTATAATGCACAACATGATTATTGAAGATGAACGAGTTGAACGTATTGCACACGATGATCTTGAAACTCTTGCAAGGCAATATGCTAAACCAGACATGGAAATTGATGATGTTCTTGTTTCAACAATGTTAGATATGTGCATACAAATCAAGTAGCCAACACAATCTCTATATCAATATATGTTCTGTTTTGTTATACCACATACAAATCAAGCAGCAAGAAATATGCACAAGCAGCAAAAAAGTTCAACCCATTTCATATATATCTAAAAAATTAATAGTGGCAAAGCAAACCTGTACGGTTAACAGATCATTCTTTTGCATAATCATTCCATACATTATCATCATCTACAGTTAGCATCTTACGCTAATTATCCCAATTAAAACCACTTTGGCTTCATCACATTTACATTATACTTGGCTGACATCTTCAATGCAGCCAAAGTAAATGCTTCAGTTTTCCACCCACCATCACTTTTATAGCCATATTTTCTCTCACTTCTAAGAATATCCGCCAATGAACGATCCATTTCCGGATTACAATGCAAGTATTTGCCTCCATCATATTCCTTTTTCATACCATTTTGCTTCTTATCCATTCCTTATCTAGTAGAGAGAGTACTGACAGGTGAAAGTATCAACCACCTATAGCTGCAAATGGTATAATACTGGCCAACTTTAATATCCTTATACTGCAAACCAGACTCTGTAGTTACCACATGGACCTTCAAAAAGGGACAATTCACTACTAGAATTTTGTTAATAAACATCAGTTCAGAACCGATATAAAACTAAATTTCGACCAATCTCTTAGTGGGTGATGTAAAAGATCTAGACATCAGTCTAAGTGCATCCAAAACCGATGTCCCGGACAACGACCAACATCGCTTCTAAAACACAAATCGATGTATAATCGTTACAATCATCATAATTTTGTATGTTAACTATATTTAATTCTTCATATTTTCACATTTTATGCTTAATAAAGTATATCTCGAACAATACCTAAGTGAACATTCAAATCGATTACAATTTCAGAAATGATGTCTAATACTCTCATAGACATCAGTCTCCAAAATTTTTTGTTTGTTCATGTCCATTTTTACGTGCATCTTGCCACCTTATTCTCTTGAGAACGAAGTATGTGCCTTTAGGCAACATCGGTTAATCTATTAAGAATGATGTGTTATTTTACTAGGAACATCGCTATTCGTTGGTTGAAACGATGTTTGGTGGTTTTGTGTACATTGTTTTTTTTTTGTTTTTTTTTTATGTGAAACGATGTTTACTGGTTTGTCGTACATCGTTTCTTTTCAAATAAACTGATGCGTTGCTTGTTTGTAGACATCACTTCTATTTTTCAAAACCGATGTCCTGTATTTCATGGTAAATCGGTTTACTTTATAGAAAAGCAGACATCGTTTTTCTTAGCATTACTGTTTTGTTATGCTTTTATATACATCAGTTCATTTTGACAAGCATGATGTACAAAGTGATCATCTACCTGCCGCTGGGAAAAAAAATACATCTCTCATCCAAAAATTGGGGTTTTCCATTAATTTTCATTCCAAATTCATGATTCAACATAACTCACAAAATAAAACCCCAAAGCCTACAAAGGCTAGCCTAGAAACAAATTAGCAACCAACTACAAAAGTTCTAAACCAAACTTTGCTTCAAAGCAAAAAACTAGCCTTACTCAAAATCATATTAGTTGTCAAAAGTTCTATACCAAAGTTTATACATAATCAGCCACTTCAATGCCCGCGTACCTCGTCACTTTGTTGTTGGCTATATGATTTCCGAGTCTTTACTGCTCACTAGAAATGTATAAAACAACATATAAGTCACAATCATTGGGTAAACCAGATGATATTTAATTAAACTAAAATTGGACTGTGCGGCAGGAATCCTAAACTTCAAATAGACAGCTAATCTTCATTTTATTTCCATGTCATTAGAAATCCAACTAAAGTAACCAGAGTCGGATATAAGTATACACTCACCATAAAATAAAGAAACGGAAATAGAGATAATAGCAGCAGCGCTGAAAAATATCAAACAATAATGAATCAGGATTAGAAATTTTGCAATTGCAATAAATCCGAAGACATAGAAACTTTGCCGAAAAAAGAAAAGAAAAGAAGAAGACTAAAAAGCAAGAGATGATACAAAACATAAATATAGAATAGTGAAGAACCAGGCAATCAACTATAGATCAGATGTAGATACTTAAAAAAGTAAATAATCATTTGTAGAATGACAAACCAGTTAAAACAGTCACAGATCAACATAGGCATTACAAATTAACAAAAGAAAAACAATAGAGCAACCAAAATTGAAGAAGAACAAGGTACAAATTTGAACAAGCAAAGTAATCAGATGGATTAAACATGAGTATAATTTTGAGTTATTGATATCCAGTTACCTTCATGAAATGTAGTTATTCTAACTGTGTTGCAATCCTAGTTCAAGAATATAATCAAAGTTCAAACAGCTAAAAAAAAAAAAAAAAAAAAAAAAAAAAAAAAAAAAACAATAAGCAGGGATTATATACCTTTAGAAAATCGACAATGGCATGGAGAACAAAGTAGAACCGGTAAGAATGGTACTAAGAAATTCTTGCAAGTGGTCATAAGAGACCGTTAATCGTCTTTGGCAAAAACCTGTTAAGAAAAAGAATTGGATAAATACAAATGTTTGAAAATTTGTTAGGAAGGTGCATGATAGTACCTGCCATGGCCTTCCCCAATCAAGTGGTAGGTGTCCTGGGCAGAGAGAGAGCTCCAGTTTTAGTTAGCATTTATGTCAGTCTCATAACTTCTGTTTCCTTTTGCGATAGTACTAACTAATTAGTCCCAAAAATCCATCTTTCCCATCTCCAATTGCGAAAATTTCAATCTATCTGATGGTACATTAGATGTGATAAACATCCACAAGTATTAGATGGATATATGCATATAAATTTTTTTGATAAGTGAACGCCAAAATTGCTTTCTCGAATTTTTTTCGATATACTTCTTATCACTCTTTAACTTATCTATCCCGCTTTTAAGCTTGAGATTCTTATAGAAGAGTATATCACCATAACGAAAATGCCTCTTAATCACCTTTCAAGCTTTTGTAATGACTATGCCATCAATCTTCGGTAAGTACTCACAGCTGGCCATGATTAACATCTCTAGAAACATATGTGGTGTAAAGTCCTTGATCAACTGGTGCTATAGTGTTCAACAAGCTTAACCTTAACAATGAGAACTATCAAATCTATATCAGAGAGGGTGACGTATGGAAGACCACCTTAAAGATGAGAAATTTTGAAGAATAATACATTTTGGTCTTTAAATTGATTTCTAGCCATATTTTTATAAATAGTTGAAAAGTAACCATATAGAGATACAATGTCATAACTACCCTAATTCAATTTTTACGTAACGTACCCTGCTGGCTATCCAACCTAATCTCCAGCGACAAAAGACCTCTTCCTAATTTTTTATTTTTCCCCTACTGTGGTCTTCTACTTTTCCCATCCCATCAAGGTGAACGTTGAAAGATTATTGCATCTTTTAGCCCTCAATCAAAATGCTCTTATTTCGTTTTTGGGCCAACGATTGTTTATTGTTTGGGATCTTAATAATTCTATCCCCCAATGGAGATGCTTATTTGATGCGAGAATTTGGTACCAATCTTAGGCTCCGTTTGGAATTGTATTTTCAGAAAAATAATCACTTATTTTGAACTATTATCAGGAATTTAGTGTTTGGTTGATTAATAAAAAACGACGTTATAAATAATTTGAGGTTATCCCCTCCTCGTGATTTTTGAAAGCAGCTAAAGGGCTGCTTTTAACAACAAGGGGAATTGAACAAGTTTGATGACAATTTTTAAATCTCGATAATGCCCTCAAACTTTTTCGAAATGGCAGCATTTTGTGATGTATCAAATTCTCTTATGCGAACAAAAGGTCTGCTCACCTAAGAGCAAGTTCACCCGTTGGGTTACCATGTCACATTGTCACCCACTATTCACTGCTTTTTAATGTTAATTTCACCCTCTGGGTCACGAGCACAGTGTATTTCGTGACCCAGAGAATGAAAATATACACTAAAAAACAGTGAATAGTAGGTGACCCGGTGACCTAACGGGTGAACTTGCTCTAAGGGACAATTTTTAAGGGACTGTGAGGGATAAGTGAATCTGACGGCTGAAAATAAATGCACAGTTTTAAATTGTTATAATTTCTGTTTTATATTTAATACATGTGGTTGAGATGCATTTATGCCTCAGTCCCTTAAAACCATCCCTGATGCGAACCATTACCCTTTCTTTCTTCTTTAGCTCTCTTTCCTCTAGATCAATCCAATTCCTCTTTAAGTGTTGCTAATTTGTTTTTCAATTCAATCTCCTATCTTCCTCAATTAATCACTTGTGAACTATGAACTGTGTGATTGTGTAAACATAATTTCCCTGCACTACCCTTCCTTGTTCATCTTCCTCACCAATTTTCTTATTCTGCGATTCGCATCCCGGCCTCTCTTTTTTTTTGTTTCTCCCATAGGGCTAGAAGATATTCCTGGATTTCCCAATATTTCTTCTTCTTGACTTGTTAGTTTGACTAAACGTAATTTAATGGTTATTTATATTTCTCGCAGTGTTGCTATGAACAATCGTTGAATGTCAATTATAAATGCAAGTTCTTATGAACTTTTCTTTATATCTGATTGATTTAGATTTTAGAGGGTATGACTTTTAAAATACCGATGTGTCATACAGGTGGCTTTACTTTCATAAGCTAACAGTAGAGAGCCTTGATGAATGTTTGCTTCATACAAAAGTATATTTCCGGTTTTGCAAGGCATGTACGGTAAATCTGACCAAAAGAGCTAAATATAATTTCAAAAGAGCTCGAAATACATTTTTTTCGGTCTTCAGCAGATACTGAATGCCCAAAACTTATTCTGAAATTTGCACAGTTCCGTTGTGAACTTGTGATGACTATTGCCCAAAGCTAAAACTGAAATTTACATGGATTGGTTTATGAATCTTGAGGACTTGCAAACCTCAGTTCTGTACTTTGTACTCTGAATACAATAGGGATTTTAGCCATTTTATGTAACAAATTTAGCAATCTTACTCATCAGTGAAATTTCTTGATCCTATTATTAACAACAGAGGCAACATTGTTAGTATCCAACATTAATCCATTTTGTCATTTTACAGTGTTAAAGTATTTTTATACAAAAAATTACCAAACATATTAAACTGCTTTTTATGATAATATCAATTTCAAAAATACAATTACCAAACGGTTAATTGAGTTTTTTTTACAATTGAGTTTTTTTACAGCAGAGTATTCTCACAGCAATACCAAACTTGAAACCTAACAGACGTTTGATGACACCACACTGTCGTCTGGTTCGGCTGTGATATAACATCAGTTGGGAGTCTGGGACTTGGGAGACTAGGAGGTTTATTGAGAAAATGTTGTCGAGAGGCCTGTTCTTCTTGCTTAAACCTCTCAATCTCCCAAGTCCCAACCTTTCTCGGGAAACATAGAAGCACTTGTATGCAAAATGTAATGTGTGTGTGTGTGTGTGTGTTATTATGCTTTCTCAGGTAAGGATATCCTTACCTAAGCTTATGGAACAAATTTCCAGCTTTTGGCCACTTTTTTATTACATATTCACATCTTAACTGTTCAGCTTTTAGGTCCTAATGTATAGATCACTTCTGCAAAATTTCAGCCAAATTGATGATCGTTAAGGCATCCAAAACTGCAATTTACACTAACGAACCGAATCTGTCGAACCGGAACCGTTCTTGTATATTGTTGTAAATTGCAGTTTTGAATGCCTTAACGATCATCAATTTGGATGAAATTTTGCAGAGATGATCTATATATTAGGATCTAAAAACTGAACGGTTAAGATGTGAATATGTGATCAAAAAGTGGCCAAAAACTAGAAATCCGTACCTAAGCTTAGGTAAGGACGTCCTTAGCCAAGAAAGACGGTATATGTTATAGGTTATTTGATCAATCGGTTGGCACTGAAAATAACAAGAAGAATAGGCCCCTCGAGGATAAGCCACTATCATCATCTCAAGAAATTGGAAAACAAGGAAGAAAAAAATTGCCTGGAGCTTCAGGTTGTTCAATAAATATTATATACTTGGTTATTTACACACGCAGCATAACAACTACTTGCAATGACAGAACCTGTAGTTGTAAAAGAATGGGATAATAGAACAGTTGCAAGTAAAACAAAATGAAAAGATCGTAACACATGCACAAATATCCATAGATTGAAAAAAAATAATTGTAACCAGAGCAAATGACCACTCGGCATTGATATCTGAGAGCTTTGATCTGACACTGTTTTATACACAAATTTCTGTTCCAAAGAGGCAAGTCTAGCCTTGGTCTTCACAATATACAAAAAATATGTTCAATGGAAACCAAGGATCTGAAATGGTTTTCAAGACTTTTCATAAGGGAGATCTAAAGAATCTGATTAGTTTCTAAGAAAAAATCATCATTAGTACCTGAGGAGATACTGGATTTCTCGAAACTTATCTTCTGACTAGAAGGTTAAACAAAAAATGAAAGCAAGAAAAACAACAATAAAATAGCAAGAATATTATCTTGATGATTTATATTTTGACAGGAAGTTGCAGGGGCATTATGCAATATGCACCATCATAATATGTGAGCTTCTCTGCCTTTGATACATTATATATAATTTGACTTTTAAAAAAGTTGAAACCGTGTGTTATTATAAGTATCATGATGACATCAACCACTAAAAAGGTAATATGGCTAGAGTCATACCTCCTAAGAAAAGTTGCAAGTACTGCATAACTCTTGATGAAGTTTTTACATCTCAAAAACTAAATTTGAATGACAAAGAGGAAAGAATACCTTAGTAGAATGCATAACACCCAAGATTTCCCAAAATATACACTAACAAGGACATGATCCTCCGAAAGTGATAGCCTTGTAAGTCCAAAGTCCAAACACATTCTATTGCTATGAAGATCAGGAACTTGTACAAACAATCTATAAATTGTTCTAATGAAATCCTTCTTAACTGTATTTCTAAGCTTAAACAGAAAATGTATACAAAAGGATAATAGCACAGAGGCAGCAAGGAGATCATGATTATCAAAAGTGAACACTCTCCCTCTTAGAACCGGGAAAACTGTTGGTGAAGCAAACCCTGTTTCTCAACCCTCTGTCGTGAACTCGTGATACATGAGTTGAAAATCAGAGATCTGCCAAAACATGTTTGCATTTAGGAAATCAGATTGCAGAGTTATGCATGGAAGAAGTTTCTCGATGTGGAAGATCAGGAGAAGTTGGCGCTAGTGTATAGTGCTGAAATCGAAGCAACTCAGATGGTACATGCTTGTCAAATCATCAAGCAATACCCTAATGGTTAGTTCACTAGGAGTTAAGTACCAACACTGCCCTCATAGTACCGTATTATTGCAAGGTTGGTTTTGATTCGGGTGGTAAAAGAACTTGGAGGAACTAAAGGAGATGTGGAGCAAGTTGTAAATATGACATTAGGGCTTGGGAGGCACTTTTGTTGGAAAGGATGCGTGAAGGACTGGTTAACTATTTCTTCATTAATGGACAACGAACAATTGCTCTAGGATGTTCGAATAACTTTCTCAATCCGATGCTCTTCACATGTTTCTCGAAAGTGGATTTAGGTAACAACTTAGTAAATAAGTCCGCTACATTATCCTCTGATCATATTTGATTTACTTCAATCTTTAGAAGTGATTGTTATTGCTGATTGTAAAAGAATTTAGGTGATATATATTTGATGTTGTCGCCCTTGATGAAACCTAATTTCATTTTCTCAATACAAGCTGCATTATCCTCATAAATGCATGTAGGTTCATCTGTGGCAGACTTCAAACCACAAGTCCCTCGGATGTGTCTAATTACAGACCTTAACCATATGCATTCACGCACAACTTCATGTAGAGCAATAATCTCCGCATGATTCGAGGAAGTAGCAACAAGGGTTTGTTTTGTAGACCTCCAAGATATCACAGTGCTTCCCATGGTAAAGACATAACCCGTTTGGGAGCGACCTTTGTGAGGGTCAGAGAGATACCCTATATCAGCAAATCCCGTCAAAACATTCACTATCATTTTGATGGAGGGGAGGAGGATGACGCCGGCCACAGCGTTTTAGACTGCGCCTTGGGCTAATGAGATCCGTTCTCATTCTTCCGTCATTCTTTTCTCTCCGCAGGAATCGAACAAGCCCATATCTATCGTACATTTTAAGTAACGAAAGATTGTCTTTATACCAGTCCAATGATGTTGCGTTGGCGCGGGGCTATATCTAGCCAACAAGTTCGTAACAATTGAGGTGTCCAGTCTTGTATTGTAATAAGTACAATAATGCGCCTATTGTACTCAGGTAAGCATTTTTGCCATTAACACGTTTTCGTCATCATCTCTGGGAAGAAACAGATCACTCTTAGGGCTAAGACTACGGACGACCATGGGACTGTATCTTTGACTTTATAAAAATGCCTAAGCATCTATTGACACGGTATACAAGTTCTGAATCTAGACAAACCCTTGTTC
>LYNE01006089.1:1791-17163 GCA_001662545.1 Rosa x damascena
TGATTTGGTGAAACAAATCCCTTGTGATGTGGAATGGTTTCACTGTGGCAAATTTATGTGTGGTTTGAGTGATTGAAATGATGTTATTGTTTTCAATTCTTGGAATGCTAGTGTTACATTATCAATGTGTTGATGCAGATACTATTTGAGGACAGGATTCTGAATTCTTGTGTAGCTTGTGTGCAGTGCTATAGTTGGCAGAATTATTGTGGTGTTGTGTACAGGGACGAAATTCATCACATGTTTTAGTTGTCACCAAGTGGAGTGGTAGAGTGTCGTAGTATGGTGATACTAGGTATTGTACCTGTTCAGATGTTGACCTAGACATGTCTTACTTCGGGGAGTAGTGGAGACTATTCTAGAAAGCTACGAGGAATTACTCGAAGTGCGAGTGCAACATTTATCCTTCGATTTTTGGACGGACTGAACGAGTGAATCAGGTGATGGAGGTTATGTTGAAGGCATACGTTTTTAACTTCAAAAGTGAAGTTAAGACTGAGGTCTGTTAGACCAATTGCGATAGTGATGTTAAGTGGAGATTCGATGATTAGATTTGTCGTATTTCCTAGTGTTCGGGTTGTGTGGAACATATTTATGTGACTATGATGGAGATGAAGACTACAATGGATCCAGTGTGTTTGATCGTGGTACTGTTGGAAAGGATGTTGATGCGACCATTGTGGATGATCGACTTGTTTTTCTAGACATAGCAACTTGGATCGAGGGATATTGACTTGCTCGATATCTGGTGGAGGCTTCATGACAAGAGCATTACTTGCTGGGGAACAAGGATTGGATTTGAGGATGAGTTCTGCCGTACTTGATATTTGGGTAGTGCGCTTAAATTTAAGGATGGTAGAATATAAGACCCCGAAAATTAGTTATTAATTCCTAAATGCTTCAAGAATTATTAAAGTATTCGTTGATAGGATTTTGTGGTTCGAGGGTGGAGCAGAATTTAGTTCGAGCAATTATTCGCTGGGAAAGCTTCGATTTAAGGGTTGACTTTTTATACGTTAAGAATATGTGAAAACTTCCTCACAAAAGTTGTAGAGCTTATCGATACGAGTCTGTGGACATGCAGAACATGAGAATTGGAGTATGAAGAAGTTATGGCCATCGGAAAAAGTTTCCATTTTGGGATATATAGGAAAAATCTGAAAAATATCAGAAAAATCCCAAGTTTCCAAATCTAGAAACTCCTTCTCTCTCTTCCAGCCCGACCTCATTTCGGCTGCCTGACTTGCGACAGTGATATATCTCAGCTCTGGCTACCAATCGATGCGTCGCTTGTCCCATTCTCTTCGCCTCACTCCCATCTACAACTCTGTGAAGTTTCACGACCTGGGTCGGCCTATGCACGGCACAGCAATGCCGAGAAGTGGTGGCGGGGCTGCCATTGTTGGCCATCTTGGAACTCACGATTTTGGCCACCATTTTCCAGGTGATTCTTGGGGGTTTTGTAGACCAGAGGACGTAGAAACTTTCTCTTAAGGTGGCTTGCAACGATTCAATAGGTGGTGATCGAATTTTGAAGATTGGGATTATGGGGTTCATCGATGTTTTGATCTCTTGAGGTAGATTTTGGCCAAATGGCTTTAATTTAGACTTTGTGCTAGTTATGAATGTTGACATACATGTTGAGAGGAAGAGTTTGGCATAGGTCTCGCTACCTAATTTGGAAGTCGGCGGCGGCTCTGCCACTTTCTATGATGGTGTTTTCCAGCGGCTTACGGCCACCTCAAGGGTAGTTTCTGCCCCTCATTTTGATCTACTCATCGATACGAGCATTTCGATATATAGTTTGTAATCTGGTGAAGTTATGGTGTTATCGAGAAGTCACGAAGGGTAAACTTGGAAATTAATATTTAAACAAGTTTTGTTTTGGAACTGGAAATACACGTGTAAGGCAGGAAACTGAGTCTGGAACTGGAAATCTCAAAAGGGTCGTCTTCATCACCCATCGGATACGAAAAGGTGAGAGCCCTATTTCATTTTCTGCTAATTTACATTGAAGGTATTTCGTGTGTGAATTTTGATCTTAGTTGTGTATGTGATTACTGTTTGTTCAGATGAAGATTTTGATCTTAATTATCTAATGTCATCAATTGTTTGACTTCTCTCTCCTTCAGATTCCTAACTCTGGGTTCATCAAATTGTACCGAAAAGTTCAATTCATAAGTAGACTGGGTTGCTTTGCTCTGTTTGCTGGCCTTTCCAATTCCATATTCAAATTAAACAAAGTGAATATGGAATTGGAGCGCATCTGTTTCAAATCACCAACAGCATCCGTTTCAAATAACAGTTTCTGTATGATGTTAGTTTGGCTTGAACTATGCTTAGCTAATGCATTGCGCGTTCATACACTTTTGTTCTAGAAGGAATCAAGTCTCCTTATGAGTGACAATCTCTTATACTGTTTCATCCATTTAGTTAACCATACAATAAAGAGAAGGTGTTTTTATTTGTTACTTATACTCTGTGCATGTTGGTTATTTGAAATGTTATGGCATCCAATGTTATTATGGCACTAAAGGGCTGTTTTGCCATAATTTTGGATGCTTATTCTGGATGGGGTTTGATATTATGAAATGATTTCAGTCAGGGATATAAAAGTATTTCACATGATAGAAATCATTCAGATGTTGAAGTAGTACCAATGGCAGTAATGTTTCTGACTATCATTATCCTTGTACATTCAATTCTCATTTTATAAATTGTGCTATGTAATGTACTTTTTTTTAAAATGTATTTTCTGTCTTTTCTACCAGCATCTTCATCGGTTTCTCATCATTCAGTACTGAGGATCACACAACCCTTTGGTAAGTCAATTGTCTTTTTTTTTATTTCTTTTATCTTTTGATTATCTGTTCCAGCTCCCGTAGTTACCTGCTTGGAATTTCCTGCTATAAAATTTGTTTTCGTGTTTGTTACAGGATATAGAATTTGAGTATTGCATGATTTAAAGCTTGCTTTTATCTTTGAATATTCTTTTCTCTTTGTTTTTCAATTTTATTTTTCTAGTAATTTATTTTTGTTGTAATAATAGTGATGTTAGGGTTATATTTATCATAGTTTTCAAAGTATGGTTGCTTACTGTTATAGTTACCCGGCTTGTAGACTTAGTTAAGATGGTCTAGGGTTTATTAAAGCCTCATAAGAAAGGTTTTAAGCCTGAAGACCTGGTTTGGGAGTTTGTAGATGGTGATGGACGTTGGGTTCTGGTTCTAGCTTGGTTTGGGAAAGTTTAATAATGGCCAACACTTTTAGGATTTCTTCTTAATGCAGAATAGGAAGGTTCTCTATTATTTGGATTTTATTAGGATTATTTTATTCTAGGTTTTCTGAATTATCTTAGCCTCCTTTATAGAGGCCGTGTGATCTTTGCAGTTCAGATTTGAAGATTGTTATAATTAAAAGTTTTTGCGTCTCTCCAGGTTTGTGTGATGCAACATAACCTAGATGTTATGCAACATAACCTAGGTGTGATGCGAGAACCTGACTGGTGTTATGTTAGATAATGAAAAGCTTTAGAATGGAGATAAATTTTGCTCATCATTGTTTCCCATGATCTTTTTTGACTGAATGTTGAATAAATTATATGATTTTTTCTGTTTCTGGCCAGAAACTTAATCATATGCAAGGTTATGTATCATATTTACTAATTCTAAGTCATGTACTCATTTTGAGACCATAAGCTGATTGGTAATATTCCTGGGATAGTTTTTATGCTTGTGGTCATGTCGATGGAGGATGATGATAATGTGGTGGATGCTTGATGATGAAACTAAATCTGCACACTGAAGAAATGTAAAGAATAAAAGAAGGGGGATTAGGCCTTTGTCCAAAAGTTTTGCCTCTTTGTTTTGGTCATGAAATTTTTTGCCTTTTACTCTTGCCCTTTGCAGTGTGTTGAGTTAAAAACTGCACACAGTGAGCGTAAATGTCACCCAACATAATTTCACTCTCGTATTCATTTAGTGAATAGAGTTTTTATTATTTTGGGTTCGACCCATTCAAGACAGAATGTGTCTCTTAATTACAATCTCTTGTTACAGGGAAACACCTTTTGATTTCATTTATGAAGAAACCAATTGATGGGATATGTGTTTGTTTATTTTTGCGGCTGCACCCAGATATTTGAATGGGTTGCCTATGTGCCCTTGGAGAGGGATCAAGCCACTCGTAGTTCAAGAGTTCCAATGAGTGGATGACTCATTGGAGGGCTTTGATTTTGGAATCAGAGTAGTGTTTGGGACGAATTTGGTTTAAGTGGACCAGGGATTCGATCTTGTGTTTAGGACGCGGTTGTATCTAGATTAGTTTGTTTCTAGATTGCCTACATACCCTTTGCGGGATCAAACCACATGTAGTTCCGGCTTTTGAGATTTAAATGGGTAGATGACCCATTTATTTTGAATTTGTGTTTGGGGAAGGGTTTAAAGCCCTTGAATTTGGTTTGGCCTTTATTTGTGTGATTTGGAATGGATTTGATTTTTGTGGTGTTGGGAGAATTTGACTGAAGTCAGTGATTCATTTGAGACTGATTGAATTTGACTGGTGGAATCAGGGATTCTGTTTGGAGTTGCGGTTGCATCTAGTGGGTCGCTAGACTCCTACATACCCTTTGAAGGGATCAAACCTTTTATAGTTCATTATTTTGGGTATTTGGGATTTTTCTTGGTTTTGTACCAAAATGATATTTTTTAGGTTTCGAAGTATTTTTAACGAAACCAAAGCTTGGGTATTTCCAAAAGGACACCCGCAGCGTCATGCTTTGCCGAATTCTTCAAATGGGCCCAAATATGGACATGGGTTTCTCTTGTCTCCTCGCAAATCATGTTCCTCAGTTTTTTCGGCCCCAAACTTAACACGGGAACCTTCGGTGTATCGAGTGAACTCTTAGTCCCAATTTTTTAGTATAACATTCGGGGACATGCATCGAATTTTATTTTGGGCATCAGAAAGGCTTCTCAGAGGCCCAAACTTTCTTGGAGGCCCAAAACTGAAAAAGGGCACCCAGCTGCATTCCTCATGCGTGTCTTGTTTCAATTTCCGCTGCCCCAGAACCACGGTGAACACGAGCTTGGCATATCATTTTTGGCAAGTCAAATCAGAGATGGATTTAGAGGCCAGAATCAATTCGGAGATGGTATTAAGGACGGAGTCGCAACGATATTCTTGCCCAAAAAGGATTTCATAGCCTGCAATTGAGATTTCTGTACACAAATTGGGTGAGGATTTCACTCTTAATTCACTCCTTCGTTTGATTTGTGTACAACAAAACTGGAACTTTCTTCTTGGTCTTCTTCATCGGCGACTCTGGGCTTTGTATGTTGTTTTCTGGCTTTGAGAGTTCGAACAAGGCAAGGGTTCACTTTGGGTTGTGGGTTGTGAAAGCCATATTCTTGCCTTCGACTCTTCAGGTGCGTATATGAGCCTATTTTGAAGAGCGAATTCCTTGATTCCACCGCCCTGCAATTAACTCTTTTTTGCTTTACTGCAGGTACTACAGGGGAAACTCACCGGGTTGGTGCTGTTATTGAGGTAAGCTTCCTTACTCAATAAAGAATTTTTCCTCATTATTCATTTCATCTTACTGCACTCTAACCAAACTTATTCTTTTGTCTTGTTCACCTTAATTGAACTTTCAAATTTGATGGGAAAGCATACCACCGCCAAACATTCATTGAATTTTCAAACTTGACTAGAAGACCAAAGCCAAGCTTTTCCTTTGAATATGTTGATTAAGCCTTTGTCTTGTGCATGAATTGATGGTCTGCAATGCCACTTTGTCAGCTTCAGCAATTCTGTTGGACATAATTAAGCCCTTTTGTTTTATGCATAGCTTAATTAATCTATCTCATGGCCTGCACATCACCAGAGCACTATATATATATATATATTGCTTTATGCTTTGTCAAGTTCTGGGATGGTTTGGATCACATTGATCACACTTACATTAAAGCTCCATGCCCAGATAAAAGTGCCACCGCCAAGACTTTTCTCATTTGGCTTTTATATTGGCACCGCTTCGAAGCTTTTTGGGACGCAAATATTTCAAAGCTGCTGCATTGAACTTTGAAGTTTGCTTAGTCACTTTCGCTGCAAATTCTCATCTTTCTTTCTTCCCTTGACACGCTGCACCCACGAACACATACTTGTCACCTCTTGAAATCAAGTCTAGACTGTTTCATTTGATTGTCTTGACCTTTTACAAATATAAGAACCTGTGCATCAGATTTGTCTTGGAATTGGCTGTGACAAAGTGTGTGTTTAATTTTGACAACTTGAGACTCGCCTTGCAATTCCACTACACAGCTTTCTTTCTTGCCTGTCATCTTTTGGTGTTAAAGGCCTCAGACCGCCTCTGACTATTTTGGCCTTCTGCAAACATAAAGGCTTGTGCACCAAATTTGTTCTCAATTGGATGCTTCAAAGCTTGTCTTCAATTTTAACAAATTTGCTTGCTGTGCAGGTTCAAGAAGGACTAGGTGATTATAGTCACAGCAATGTCAAAGTCTTGAAGCTTTATTTTAAGGGTGAGCATCTTCTTCCAAGTGCCAGTTCTGGTTTCATCTCGTTTGCTGCAGAACTGTATTTATTTTGACAGCCTTTCTCCGTCTCCTTCCTTTGAATCAGAAGGTCGGGACTGGCTTATTTTTGGCTATCGTGTTTTGAAAGAATGCAGGGGGATCACGTGTAGTGTTTAAGTGAAATTGACAGAGTTCCCTTATTTTTATCATCATTTTTAATTTGAACCAAGACCTCTTATGAAAGCATGGCCTGGATAATGATTTGTGTGAGGTCATCTGCCAGTCTCGGGGTGTATTAACCCAAACTTGAGACTTGAGGATGATATCGGCACCCGAAGGCACGCCGGGTCAGAGCTCTAAAACAGTATTGATACCGTAAGGCACCACCACTGGAGCTTTGATAGTAGTTTCGGCACCCTAAGGCACGCCATGCTGGAGCTCAATGACAATATCGGCACCCTAAGGCACGCCGTGTCGGAGCATGATATTGATACCCTACGGTATCGCTGGAGGCCTGCATCATTTGAGAACAACAAAGGAAAAGGTGCAGATCGGTGAAAGTCTCACCCTCTTCTTTCTTGCTTTCTTCCTCTCCTCCGCTGCTCTCCCTCTGCTTCTTCCCGGTCTCCTGATGCTGCTATGTTCTATTCTTTTGTCCTCCCTTTTTTTCTTTTCATGTAGTGCTTTTATATTGCACCGATCTTGAGTTTGGTTTGTATAGAACATAGAGTTTTAGAGTTCAACTTGGAGTGAACTACTTGGGGAACTTGTATTCTGTGAAGACTACAACTCTTGTATTTTGTAATTGCTTTGTAATCTAGATTTTGACAAAACAAGAAGTCTGACGTCTTGTAAAAATCAAATAGACTAGCTTAATGACTCGTGCTTTTAATTTTATTTAAACAAAAGCACTCATATTTTCCTGATACGGACGGGCCTCGTTATACTTGGATGTGCGAATTTTTTCTGTTTCAACACAGTGCAAGTGCTCTTATTGAGTATATCAAATAAAAATACTTCAGAGATTAGTAATTTTCTCATTGGAATTAATCAAAGGCAGGAAATTTGTTCATCTCTATTAATTGAATGAGGATAGTGGGACTGACGGGTGGGATTTCATCTGGGAAGAGTACTGTCTCAAATCTCTTCAAGGCCCATGACATTCCTGTTGTTGACGCTGATCTTGTGGCTCGTGTAAGTGATGAGCAAAAGCTGAAACATACTAATTTTGACAATTATGGAAAATATGTGAATCAGTTCTCTTCAGCTCTTTCATGGACCGAGTATCTTTGGTTTCAGGATATATTGAAGAAGGGAACTGGTGGATGGAAAAAGGTTGTTTCAGCATTTGTACAGGGTGTTTTGCAACCTGATGGAGAAGTTGATAGGCCTAAACTAGGGCAAATCGTATTCTCTAATCCCGAAAAGCGTCAACTTTTGGATCGGTATGTACTTTCTCGCGAATTGCCTAATTTTATTATGTGATCTCATTTAAAGTATCTCTTTGTAACACTATTAGATGTAAACAACAGCATCGTCCATAGCTATTCTTAATTATACCTGGTTTGGTCAGGCAAATCACACTGTTTTACAGATTTACATAGTCACCATTTCATGAGGTTGTGGATTGTTGACAGGCATAGCTGTCATGTGATGAGTTGCACCGGTGTCTGGGTACCAATTTGGATCAGCAGCATAGTGGACGCTAGCGAAAGGGGGAGCAGTACTTGGGCCGGAAAAACGTTGTGGGCATTGAGAAGAAGAGGAAGCCCAAGTAGGAGAAGAGAACAACCTAGGCACGTTGTGTTGCGTCACGTATAGAGGTTGTGGAAAGAAGGAATATTGATGGTGGGAAAAGGTATGCTGCTGCTGCTGCAGGATTAAGGTATGATAAGAGGTAGGAGAACACTGGAAGATGTAGACACAGGAAGAGAAGAAGGAACAGGTAAGGATCCTAAGCTGATACCATGTTGAATATGATTTTCATTGATCTATATGTCTACAATGTACAATTATATAGCTAAGATTTGCTCTACTATTACCAATAGAATTCAATGCTATAAATACAAATATTCAAAACTAATCTACAGTTACACAATCAGTTTTGATTGTGGAGAGGATTGTTGAATATGATTTTCATTGATCTGTATGTCTACAATTGTACAATTATATAGCTAAGATCTGTTGTACTGTTACCAACAAAATTCAATGCTATAAATACAAATATTCAAAACTAATCTACAGTTACACATTTAGTTTTGATTGTGGAGAGGTTACACAATCAGTTTTGATTTTCCATAGTTCTGTACAATACCTTCAGAGTGATAATGGTACAGAATATGTCAACAATGCCTTCACCCAATTTTGTGACTCTTTGGGCATCCAACAATGATTTTCTTGTCCATACACTCCACAACAAAATGGGCTTGCTGAAAGAAAACATCGACATATTGCCACTATGGCTCGCACTCTACTTCTCACCTCGGGTGCTTCTCTAATTGTTTGGGCTGAGGCTGTTCTCACCTTTGTATATCTCATTAACCTTCTTCCCACTCCTACTCTAAATTGGGATACTCCTCATACACGTCTCTATGGTCATCCTCCTTCTTATTCATCCCTTCATGTTTTTGGTTGCTCATGTTTTCCTTACATAGGTACCAATGTTCCCAACAAATTGTCTAGTTGTAGTGTCGAGTGTGTCTTCCTTGGTTATAGTCCTCAACACAAAGGTTATCGTTGTCTTGATCCAAACACCGGTCGTGTCTATATCTCGCGTCATGTTTTATTTAACGAAACCAATTTTCCCTACAAAAACTTGTGGGTACACGCTAATTTAGCTTCAGATCACTTCGAGTTCACTCTTCTTTCCCATTGAGTTAACATTGCATCTCCGTAGGCCATCCTGCCGAGCTCAGTGTCATTTGGCCCAAGCCCAATTGATCACCAAATTGGGCAATCTGCCCTTCCTTTTCACGCAGAACAGGCCAATGACCCAAGTCCCAATTCCCAGCCCAATGACTCAAGTCCAAGTCTGCAGCCCAATGACTCAAGTCCAAGTCTGCAGCCCAATGACCCAAGTTCACCCTTTGGTCAAAATCCACCCTTGGCGTCTGTCGAATCAGATGGGCACTCCATTAATCTCGTGCCTCCGCTTCCTTCATTGCCAGCCCAGCTGCCCTCATCGCCGCCCATTGGTCGTGCTCCTCCAGTGGCTCCTTCAGTTGTGACTTACCGCTGCCGTCACCGACCGGTGGCTGCACCCGAGCCTCTTGCTTAGTCCCCCGTCGCTCAACAACAAAACGATGACTCTCCTCTGGTCATCACCGATCCTCCTATCGTCGCCGAACCTCCGGTCACCATTGACCCCCCATCTCCGGTCGTTGTACCTCCACCTCCTCTACCAATTCCGGCACCAGCTCCTCCACCAATTCCGGCACCAGCTCCTCCACCAGTCCCAGCGCCTCCTCAGCCCCCAACACACCCCATGAGGACTCGGCTCCGAGATGGAATCATCTAGCCCAGAATTCGCACAGATGGCATTGTAAAGTATCCCATTCCAAAAGCTCTTTTATCTGTTATTAATTTCATGGAACCAACTTGTTATACTCAGGCTTCGAAAGATGTGAATTGGAGAGTTGCCATGACCGAGGAGATTAATGCTTTGTTGAAAAACCATACTTGGTCTCTTGTTCCTCCATCTCCATCTCAGCATATTGTGGGCTGCAAATGGGTGTTCTGCATTAAGCGAAACCAGGATGGCTCAGTCGAGCGTTACAAGGCCCGCCTTGTTGCCAAAGGATTCCATCAACAGCACGGGATCGACTATGGTGAAACCTACAATCCTGTTATCAAGCTTGCTACCATTCGAACCGTTCTCTGTGTTGCTGTGTCTAGGGGTTGGCCTCTCCGTCAACTGGATGTCAAAAATGCATTCCTCCATGGCTATCTTCAGGAGGAAGTTTACATGACTCAGCCTCCTGGCTTCGTCGATTCCTCTCGGCCCTCCTATGTCTGTAAGCTTCACAAGGCACTTTATGGCCTCAAACAAGCACCCCGTGCTTGGTTTCAGCGCATGAGCTCTTTTCTGCTTTCTGTTGGCTTTCGACATAGTAAAGCTAACTCATCTTTATTCATCTATCAACATGGACTGCATACAATTTTCTTTTTACTCTATGTTGATGACATTGTCATTACGGGCAGCAATGATCAGCTTCTTCAAAGTTTTATTGATGCCTTGGGCCGTGGATTTGACATTAAGGATTATGATATTTCCTTGGTTTATAGGTCAAGCCTCATTCCAACGGCCTATAGGTCAAGCCTCATTCCAACGGCCTTCATTCAACCAACGGCCAAGGCTATTCACTATTTCCTTCACTATTTCCTTGGTTTATAGGTCAAGCCTCATTCCAACGGCCTTCACATCAACCAACTCAAGTATGCTTATGATATTTTAGAGAAGCATGATCTGTTACTCAGTCAACCAGTGAGCACCCCAATGTCGGCAAAGGCTATTCTCACCACACATGATGGTGATCTTCTTGAAAATCCAACTGCCTTTTGTGAGATGGTTGGCTCCTTGCAGTACCTAACCATTACACGCCCTAACATCGCCTTTGCGGTCAATTTTGTGTCACAATTCATGAGTCAACCTCGTGCTCCACATCTCATTGCAGCCAAACGTATTCTACGCTATGTCAAAGGCACACTAGGCCGTGGTCTCCATTTTAGTCCTCAATGCCAACTTGCCCACCTTTCTGCTTACTCTGATGCCGATTGGGCCAGTTGCCCAGAATCTCGCCGTTCCACTTCTGGCTATCTCATTTATCTTGGCAATACCATGGTCTCTTGGTGTTCCAAAAAGCAACCTACCATTGCTCGCTCCAGTGCAGAATCTGAATATCGATCCCTTGCTTATTCCAGTGCCGAGACAACTTGGTTAGGCTTCTTACTATATGAACTTGGTGTCCATATTCAGTACCCCATTCTGCTTTACTGTGATAACCTCAGTGCCACATACATGGCTTCTAATTCGGTCTTCCACGTTCGCACCAAGCACATCGAGTTAGATTATCACTTTGTTCGTGAAAAGGTAGCACTTGGGAGTCATCAGGTTCATTTTGTCCCTTCTGTTGATCAACCAGCTGATCTTCTTACTAAACCACTTCACAAGCAGTGCCATAATTTCCTGTGTACCAAACTTGTGCATCCTGAGCCGCCCAGTTTGAAGGGGGGTGTTAGAACAAATCACTCTCCTACATTGATTTCCTCTCCACAATCAAATCTGATTGTGTAACCTCTCCACAATCAAAACTGATTGTGTAACTGTAGATTAGTTTTGAATATTTGTATTTATAGCATTGAATTCTGTTGATAACAGTAGAGCAGATTTTAGCTATATAATTGTACAATTGTAGACATACAGATCAATGAAAATCATATTCAACAATGGTGCAACAATTCTGGCTATGAAACACATTCTTGTATGGTAATGGGAAAAAGTAAACTACCAATCCCAATGAACTTTGTGCTTGGCTGCTTGATGTTTGTCGACACTGAGCACCAAGTGTCTAGACATTCCTAGAAAGCATTGGCCACCTGCAAGTAATATGACAATTCATATATTCAATCTGGAATCAGTAGAATTTAAGCGTATAAACGTTAGGGTAGAATTGTTGCACATTCCATGATTACATAATAACTCTTACTAGCTTAACTTGCATAAGTGTGCACTCTTAACTCAACAATTTCTTCTGGTTGAAGTTTGAATTTGTTGCAGGTATAGCAAAATCTCTCTTGGTCATTTTCCAATTTAGTTCAAATGTTTGTAAACTAGTCGGCTCAAAATATGACTGCCTTAAATTCAAGATTTTACTTGGATTGACTAAAGTTTACCAACGAGGAGAAAAATGTTCTGTGTTTGATTATGTTTGAAATTAGCGTTCAATTTTGTGGTTCACATCTTAAAGATTTCTATATTGTACCTGCTTATAAAAAGCTGCAAGTCTGTAACTAGTATTGGATCGAAATAAACTATGCACGAGATATAAGAAGCAGGTGGTTAGTTGCAAATAATTGGTTGATAGGGTACGAAAAGTAAATATGAAAGTTACAAGGCACATACAGGAACCATGAGGCAGCAAAGTAATGGAGAAATGCATTATTTGAACTTCATTGACAGTTCATCTTTTATTACTACAGTAATCTGCAATTCTAAAAAAATATGAAATTTCATAAGCTAGATGAAGTGAAGTGAATGGTAGCTAGCTGATCATCACCTAGCTGAAAGAGTACATATTAGCTCCACATTTGAACATGCTGGAATCAAATTGCTTACGGGCATTGGTTGTGGGCATAGAGAAGGCTTTGGCGGCATCTCTAGGTATTCAACATCTCCTACGAGCATCTGTGTGACTCTCTTCATTGAAGGTCGATCACTTGGTTTCATTTGAATACACCACAAGGCAGTTACAATCATTTTTTTTTATTAATTTCTTTTCCTCTTCTGTAGCATCGCCAATCTCCAAGTCTTTCCCATCATTATATTGATCATGCACCCATGAGGGGAAGTAAAGTTGGCTTGAGTGATCTACTAGTGCATTTAGATTTTTCCTTCTGCTTGCCATTTCCATCAACAACATTCCAAAACTATAGACGTCAGCTTTGTATGAAACACCACCAATGTTTTTATAAAACAACTCGGGAGCAATGTATCCCATGGTGCCTCTTGCTGCCATTGAAGAGACGATGCTGTTATTCGCTGGATATAGTTTCGCTAGCCCAAAGTCAGAAATCTTTGGGATAAAATTCTCATCAAGTAGAATATTATGAGGCTTGATATCAAAATGTAGAATTTGCATTTCACAACCTTGATGCAAATATTCAATACCCTGAGCTACTCCAACTGCAATCTCATACATTTTCTTATAACTTAAAGTGATGGATCCTTCTTTAGAGTAAATGTATTTATCAAGAGACCCATTTGGCATAAAATCATATACTAAAGCGCGCTTTGAACCCTCAACACAGTAACCAACAAGCTGCACCACATTAACATGATGAATCCTTCCAATAGTAGCTACTTCACTAGTGAAATCTTCCCCATTAGCATTAGACTTGCCTAACAACTTAATGGCTCCAAAGTGGCCACTCCGTAATTTGCCTTTAAATACAGACCCATAACCCCCTTCGCCCAACTTATCTTTGAATCCATCAGACATTTTCTTAATGGAGTAAGAGTACCTTATAGGCATGAAATTGTCACTATGCAAAAAATCTTCTATAGTATTGTAGGTTGACCAATGTCTTCTTCGCCACTTATATATCAGAAGTGCAATCACAAATGGACCTCCAAATATAAGTTTTGCCCCTACAATACCGGCGGCGATATGAATGCAGTATTGATAACCATTACCTGCAAAAGATATAACAAGGGCTGGGTTCAATTGCACCACAAAAGCTACCTATGTTCTCTTTTTACAATATTTTCTCCATTAGGTGCTTGACTTAATATTAAGTATTGAAAGTGCAAGGCCATATGCAATATTAAGTATTGCAAGGCCATATTTTCTCCATTAGGTGCTTGACGATAAATTGTGCTCACAAATTAGTGGATAGAAAAGTTTGATGAGTTTACCAAAAGAAGACATATGGAGAAGTGGCCCTTACCGATTAACAGCGTCAACCCAAGTAGAAGGAAACCTACGGTGCGACAAGAATGAAAGAAAATACAAATTACCAGAGTTAGTCGTAAAATCAAGTTGTGATTGTTCGAGTTGAGAAATCATGGCGTATTCTAAAGTAAATACCTGGGATGCTGCGCGGATAACATGTTCCATAATAATCCCATATATCAGAGGAATAATACTCAAGCTCAAAGCCATACACCAGTTGATTGTGTATATCCTGATAGGAAATGTTTCGGTCCTTTCCCTGCATCGAAGTAATCATACCCATCCAATCTATACTGCACCCATTCTCCAGATCTTCCAGGGACATATCGCCTAGAATGCAATAACCATACCCTTTGGATTTAATACAGGGTGCAGTGTTCACATACCCAGAAGAATTCACTGGATTTGCACACTTCAAGAAAGTTACAGTTGTATCTGTTGAATATGATGATGGCCAGAATTCAGTTGAGATATAACTGAAATTAGATCCGGCCAATGGAAAACGAGGAAGGGAAGCGCAGTTGTTCTTCTCAAGGCCAGGATCTACCACTCGGATTGTGCCTTTATCGTAGTCAATGGCCTTCACGTAGTACTCGTGAGAAAATAGGCGCAGCACTGTGATGTTGTTGTGACATTCCAAAGTGAACCTTTGGTTGCCACAGTGCTTTGGATCATGTTGTAGTCGAAAAGGGTAGCTTATGTTGTGGACGTCGCCGCAGGAAGAAGGGACACACGTAACGTTATCGGCCAGAACACTTGTTGTGTGGATCTTGCCGGAGGAAGAAGCGGTAGATAAGCCAAGAACAAAAAAGGCTACAATTGACACCCACCCACACAGGGAGAGGCTCCTTATCCCACTTATTCCCATGGACAGATATCAGAAAAGATTTATGCGTACGAAAACTAGGGAGTACCAAAGTTTATATACTTTTATTTTTTATTTTTGACAGAGAATAATTATGTTTTTTTTAATACTTTATTATTAATATTTTTTAATTAAAAGAGTTTGGAACTCAGCAAGGTCTAAATGGTAGTTACTCTTTATTCTTTGTTCCTTGAAACAGTTCAGTCTCTCACTTTCTAAATTAAAAAGAATACTTCTTATTCTCTCAATTTCTCACCTAGTAGAATACTCCTCATTCCTCTTTTTTTTTTTTTTTTTTTTT
>LYNE01006090.1:10672-21125 GCA_001662545.1 Rosa x damascena
TATTTCCTCGGTAATAACATGATGATTTAGGAGACCAATTTATGGTCACCTTTAGTGATGAACTGAAATATTCGTCGTAAAAAGTGGTGTATAGTGAGGAAAATATATTTCTCGCAGAAAACCTAATGACATTTAGTGAGGAATCAACATATTCCTCGTAAAAAGTGACATTTACTGAGGAAAATAAATTTCTCGCAAAAAACTTGATCGCTAAAAAGACTTTCTGTTGTAGTGAGGCCGCTAAAATAAGACACAAGGCCTTCTTCTTGGTACTACGGAACTTGCCTGCGACTCTCCAAGAAAGTTTTATGCTCAGGCACCAAGAAATGCTATGTGAATTGATCAAGAACAATGGAAAGCATAATTCCTTAGTTGCCTCTAAGTGAATTATGAATAATTCTGTGGCTCAGGCATTATGATCATGCCTCTGTGTCTGTTTATACAAATATATATGAATCATCAGGCTAAGCAAGTCCTTAATGTATAAGAACATGCTGTAGCTAATCATTTAATAGTTAATACCACTGCACCAAAGCATGCTGCATGCGAGTATCCATAAGTTTGTGGCCACATGATTTGGTCAAGAAAAGATACTGCTAGCTTTTTCTTCCACAATTGGTAATCGAGCATCATGATCAAGACTGGTTTTTGTTTCACAGAAAACGCCAATTTTATGCCATGAGCTGGCAGCAATAAATCTCCATCAAGCCTATACTGCTCAATATATTTGTTTAATAACAAAGAGTATGATAAAGCTTGGACTAATTTGGCGAGCCGACATATAACTACCAGGTGTGCCACATATTGAGCACATAAAGCTAAAAATCACCTCTTCACCACTTCGGATGAGGATGAGATGAAGGCCATGTGACTTGAATTAATTGTCAACTTCAGTCTTAAACAGACTGCATTATGTGAGAGCTTCCTCGAATATTCGATGATTAAAATGGGAAATTGGGCCTCTTGACTGAAACTGATGTAGAGATTCGACTTAACGGAGTAGGGTTAATGCAAATTCGTTTGAATCATCTGCTGCTTTTCTAGCTGAGTGCATATTAATAAGAACTAGCTAGTCTGCCCGTGCCATGCTGCGGGTTTGGGTTTTTATTTTATTTTATTATTATTATTATTTTTTAGGTGCTGAATTTTATTATGATAATCATAATCTAAGGTACATTAACTGAAGCTATTATTATCTTGAACCCTATAGGACTTCAAAAATTGCTCTCTGACCTAGAGCGCCGCCTATCTAGGTCTCTTCAATCAAGACTCATGCCCTGTGCGACGGCACGCCCTTGCGGCCGTGTTGTCGTACGGGCCAACGGGGACCTCGTGTCCGGTGATTTGTCCAGTCGATGGAATGGCAGTGTGGGAGATGCTTCGCTGGTTAGAACGCCAGGGAGAGGAAAGGGTGGCTGGTGGTGTGGAGCTCGGAGTCTGGTACGTGGACCGATTGGGTGGCGCGTGATACGAAGTCGCCGGATGGCGATAGTGACAGAACCCGACCGAAGTTTCACCCCGAAACCCCTATACGAGCTTGTGGGGCCCACTGTAAGTGAAATCCTATAGAAAAATCAGCAGAACCTCCCCTAAAATAGGCTACACAAAATTTCACAAAACCTGGACATGAATAGTAATAAGTTCCTACTCAGATACACATTCCAATATTTACATTCCACGTGTAAAAAGTTATATTCAGGAAGTACAAAATCCACCCTAACTTCAATTACGGTTACAGATTCTTAAGCATTAACATTCTCCAAATTAGAAGGTTATCAGAGCATGCTACATAACTAAACCGATATCATACAAGGTAGGTTAAGTAATAACCTACAGACAAAACGGAAGCGCTGATTCCTATGCCTCAAATCCTCGGACGCGATCTCGGCAAATCTGAAATCTGGGCATTTTAAACCGATGGGCCCAGGGGAAAACATTTAAAATCCGTTAGAGTGAGTGGACGAAACTAAAATAAGTCATGAAACAATTAATTGAATGTTTTCCCCATTTCCTCATTAACAAAATCCGACATGCAACTAGATTTATAAAAACATTTCCAACTCAATCCTTTTTGAAATATCCTTCTCAAGAAAACTCGTTCGATGACTAGAGAGGTCTGCTGTCTAGTCATCTCATGCCATCTGGAGGGGACTGCCGCCCAGATGACTCATCGGAGGGGACTTCCAACCGGATTTAGGAGGCGGTGGTTAGAGGGGACTGCCGACTACCCACAGGTAGTTAGAGGGAACTGCCGACTAACTACCTCACCTGGAGGGGACTGCCGACTAGATGACTCACCGGAGGGGATTGCCGACCGGGATATAGCCTGGAGGGGACTGTCGACCAAACTATTACCTAAAGGGGACTGCCGACTAGGTAATGTACGCATGCGCCGAAACTAGCCTCCTTGCCAACTCCTTTCTTTAAATTCTTTTCTTTTCACAAAAACCACATTTACTCAAATAATAATCCATTATAAATTTAATACTGTGCTGCATGCATTATTTAAATAAAACAAAAGTCCACTCACAGGTGAGTCTGGCAGCTAATCCTGCTGCCTGCCCGTGTCCTCCTCGCTCGAGGGCTCAGTATGTCCTGTAATAATTGGCAGGATATAATTAACCTCAATAAGAAATTAATCTAAAGGACAAAGCTTAATCCTTCGAAAATTAAGAAATTCCCTCTAACAACCAATTCTTCAATTTAGGATTCAATTCTCAAATTTCGGAATTCCTTACAATTTCAATGCCCTCAAAACTCTTTAACAACTCAACCGATTTTTATTTCGATTCCTCAACCATAATTTAACCACCAAATTATAAAATAATTCCTTCCCAAAATTTCCAAGTTCTCTCTTAATTTTCCTTTCCAATCCACAATCACTTCTCCAACTTTCCAACACATTAATTCAATACAAAACTATAACCAAGAACATTTAACCAAGAGTTTTGGACCATAAAAATTCAGAAATCAAAACCAACCCCAAATTATTTCACCAAGAGATTTAACCTATAAAATTATAATCCACAATACTCAAAACAACCACCTCCAACAACAAAATTCCAAGGAATCTCCCTATCCAAACAACTTCAATTCTAACACAAAACTCAAAGATTAAATCCAATTCCTGTCAACCCATTTAGCTCAAAATCATCTCCACAACACACCCAACCATTTCTATACCTGCAACAACAACCAAAACTAAGTAGAAGTGGTCGGAAATTCAATCCCAAAAAATCCAAATTTCGTCAGTTACTGTTCACGCTAGTGTTCACCTTCGAATTTCTCCTCTCTGGTCGATTCAAGCTGCAATAAGCATACCCACAAGATCAGTGTTCTTCCAACAACAAGATTCACCAAGGTTTTTGGCCGAAAATCACCGGAAACCAAAAACCAAAAACCCAATCAAGAAATCAAAAATTTTCAGTTTTTATCTCCTCTTCGATTTGCTTCAATCCAAGCCTAATCACCTAAAATCCTTACCTGAGATGGAAGAGAAGGAAGAGAGGAAGCTTGCCGACCGGTGAGACGACCTGGGGTGGCTTGACGGCGACGGATTTGCCAGATTGTCTTCTCCGGTCACTGTGCGCGCGAAGAGGGAAGGGAAAGAAGAAAATTCAGGCTTCTCCCGATTTGTTGCCAGTTTTGACTTCTCTCTCTCTTCCCAAAGGGGAAACCCCCCTTTTAAAATATAGACAACTACAAAGTACTCCCAGACAACACTTCATTTAACACAAAAGTCCACAACATTTCCCCTTATACAATTAAGGACACACCCTATTCCCTTTTACCCTTTCATAATTTTTTTACAGTATCAGCCAATATTTTCTGCCAAAAAACTTCACACAGTATCAGCCTAAGGACTAGCCTTCAATATGCCACAAATTCACCTAACGACTTCCTGTTTAAGCGGCTACTAACAGGGCGGAGTCACTGCTGCCTTAGTTTGATAATGGGTTCAGTTTTTAAACCAAAAAACATAGCAACTGCTACTGCTACTTTCAAATGCTGAAATAACAAAATATTTTTGTGACAGAGTAATAGGCACAAACTGAATTTATTTATGCAAACATAAATACAAATACAAAACCCAGAGTCTCACTCTTGGGCAAACAACTAGACGCTGTTTAGCTACTCATAATTGATTACAGATACTTACTTGGAATAGGATGCACACTGCATCAAAAGACTTATAGAAAACCTGCTACTGCTACTACTAAGGCTTTCTTATTTCTTGAGAGAATCTGATTCTGCTCAATTTTCTTTTCTATAACTGATCTAGAAGTTTTTTCGAATCTAGAACTGATAAACTGAAGCTAAAGCTCCTTATATAGGGAGCAGACCCTAAACTGGAATTCAAAACAACAAAATGTACAGAACGACTCCGTGATTTCCTGCTTTCTTGAGTGCTCCTGCTGGTGGAGGTCGTACGGGGAAAAGCAGATGCCTTTAGGTGAAATGTTTTTCACCTTTCTTTTCTGAAAAGAAAAAGTAGCTTTTGGGAAAGATCCAAAAAAACTTTTGGTGCTTTCTACACCTGCTGCTTCACATGTTCTCGTCTGTTTCTGAATTGTGACCAAGGACAAACAAGTCGTTATCTGCCTGGGCCATACGGGCGGTTGTAGCATTAACTTCGACATCTGTATCAACATACATTTTGTAGTGGTTGTCTGTTTCTAGCTTTTCAACCCACTGTAAGCATGCCAGTGTCGAGTCTATCTCCTTTCTTGTGAGAGATAGGAAAAGGTCATTGATGACTACGTCAGGATGATCGTAAGCAGTGATAATTGTTTTTTCTCCTGCTGCCAGGAAAGTGTTCTTGGTGTCTTTAGAGATGATCTTCTTGATATATTCCAGTGACATGGCCTTCATCCATAGAATGCTTGAGTTTGGCTGGCCATTGTAAGCAACACAAGCGGGCTGAAGATACCTTTTTTGAATGATCCTCACATAATGATACGGAGAAATGTATTCAACTTCACCGTTGGTGTTCTGAATCCATTCTGGGGGGGTGGATCTGAACTTCAGTCTCAGCATACAATCATTTTTTCTGACATTCTTGACTGTGTTGACAATGATAGGGGGTAGTCCCTTAAAATCATCATTTGTTTTAGTCCACAGATTATGGACAAAACCATTTTCAACAAGCCAAAGCTTGTGTTCTTGAGGATGTTCACTCTGAACATTGACTAAGTATCTTCCAACATAAGGTCCAACAATAATGAAGAGAGTTGGAGGAATACAGGCCTCAGAATTATGCTTTCCTATCAGATTATGGAATTCGAACCAATCTGACTCTTTCAGAGGTATGATAGGAATTCTAGCACTTTCTGGATCTTCCAAATAGTGAATTTTTTCACTTCTAACAGCACTCTGCTGTGTACGAATTTCTTCAAACTGTGGTCTTGCATTTTCATAGAGTTCTTCAGCAAGTGCAAAGAGAGCTGGGAACATCAGACCACTGCTTCTTTCTTGAAAGGCAAATAAAAGGTTATCTAGGATTGCCTTTTGGTGATAAGCTAGTCTACTGCCAGTTCTGAACACAAGAGCATCAAAAATTCTTAATTCATAATTGAAAACATTTATAACTCCAGTTGGAGTAGGTCTGCTTTTTGGCAAAGCAGCAGCCGTCAACGGTCTTGATGAGCCTTTACCGTCTGCCTTTTGAGACGGGCTAGCCAATCCTTTACCCTGGGATTGATCAGTTGAGGCCAAGCCTTTCGAACTTAGCAGGAACCTTTTGAGGATTTTTTCTTTAGGATCCTCATTAGTTTCATGTTCTTTCCCAGTTCTTTTGCTTCTGGGATTGCGACCTTCGTCGTCATCTCTTTGACTGAACATTGCCAGTTCTCTGGTTAAGACGTCTGGAAGATAGTTCTTGTTTCCTGCGATTAATTCAACAATATAATCGTATTGGTTAAGAATCAATTGCCAGTTAGCTAATCTTCCTCTATCAGCAGCTTTATTAAGTTTGAAATTTTTGAAATTCTTTACTCTGGCACAATCGGTGCGGACAGTAAAAGGTTTTCCAAGAAAAGCTAGAGAATTTAAAATTGTTTTCTTGACAGCCAAAATTTCTTTTTCCCCTGTGGGATAATTCAGTTCTGCAGGGCTGAACTTACCACTACAAAATTTACAGATCTTTTCAATGTTAGTTCCTGGTGTTTTTGCCAGGACAACACCAGACCAGTAATAATCACTCGCATCTGTTTGGAGGATAATTTCATCATCTTCCTCTGGTTGTTGTAGAGGAGGGAGATTTTTTATTTGCTTCACAATTTTTTCATCATCTGCAATGAAGTTCCATTTTCTCTTGGAACTTGTTTTAGGAGATAACATTGCTATTAGTCCTGAGATTTTTGGAATGAAATCTCTCCCATAATTTATGACTCCTAAGAATCTCTCTAGACTCTTGGCATCAGGCTATCTGGGAATTTCCAGATCTTCTCAAGGATGTGAGGTTGGAGTTTTATTACTCCATTCTTGATATTTATTCCTAGGAAATCAACTTCATCGAGGATAAAGAAGATTTTCTTTTCACCTAGGATGATTCCATGCTAAACTATCCGCTTTACAACCTCATGGAGGTGTTTCATATGTTCTTCTCTGTTTTTGGAGAATACAAGGATGTCCTCAATATAGACAACGCAGAATTCAGCCATATGTTTAAAGATGTTGTCCATCTTTCTTTAGAAGATTGAGGGGGCTTGTTTTAGACCAAAAGGCATTATTAACCATTCGTAATAACCTTGTGGTGTTCCAAATGCAGTGAGAGGAACACTCTCAAGATGCATCTTGACTTGCCAAAAACCCGACTTTGCATCGAATTTTGAAAAGACTTTAGCTCATCTGAGCTGGTTGACCAGTACTCTTACTTGAGCAATTTGATAACCGTCTTTGACAGTCTTCTTGTTGACGTCTCTGTAGTCAATCACCATTCTAGCTTTTCTTCTAAGGTTTTCTGCATGATTTCTTACGTAGAATGCTGGAGCATGATGAGGGCTAGTGGAAGGTTGAATTAATCTCTTGTTCAGGAGATCTTCAATATCTTTTCTGAATTCTTTTTGATCTTCCTCTTTGTACTAAGGAATAGGTTTGACATGACAGATGGCATTCATATCATGTAATCTTAATTCACAGACCACTGGGTCTTTTTCCCAAAACTTTTGAGGATCTACATCAATGTTCTGCTCGAGTAGTTTCTTGATTTTGTTAAGAGTGGAAAATTTTTGAGACTCAAGCTTATTCTGGAAGTGCTTGAGGTTATGCTTATGAATGAAACTAGCTTCTTCATCTGCGCTAATTGTTTCTTCTTCTTCTTCTGAAGATGATTCTACAACAAGTAGTTCTTCTTGTTGTTTGATTTGGAGGATGGTTTCAAATTTGGGTTTATAGGGGGTAAGATCACCACTATTCTGGTGCGATCTCTGATATTGTGTAGTAAAATTTGGACCTACTACACTTTTGGCCTGAGTAAGCCTATCTGCCAGTACACCCTTTCTCCTTTTCTGAAGCTTTTAGCTTCTTCATCTTGGATGAATCTCTATTGGAGAATAAAATCATTTCCCAACAAGAAATCTGATCCTTGGCCTTCAGATTGCCAAACATTATGGATGATAAATGTTCCTCCACCAATGGTGATATGAACATTCTTTGCTACTTTATTCATTGTAAGATGGCTTCCATCAAACGTAACACCAGTAGCTATCCTTTTCTTATCTTCTTTCCAGAGTTCTTCTGGAATTGCAAATCTTTTTGCAACTGTAAATCCTGATCCATTATCTACAAATGCATGTAGATGATATTTCTTATGATCAGGGAATTTGAGTCTGATCTCTATGTAGTTGTTGTATCTACTAGTAGAGACGACTTTCGAGTGTTGTAGCTCATTTTCTTGAGCTTTTTCCTGAGGTATGAATGGTTTACATTCTTCTGGAACATTTTCTCGTATTTCAACCAGTTCTATAGTTGTATCGATTTCTTCGATTTTTTCTTCTTTTATATCGAGTGTTTCTTCCTCGATTTTTTCTTCCTTTATTTTTGAGGAAGATGGTTCCATAATTTTTTGGAACTGAGTTTCTAATTCTTTATATTTTTTCTCAGAGAAATATTCTTCATACTCTTGTTCTACCAGTTGGCTGACAAGGGCATTCCTGGTTTTCCTTCTTGCTTCAGCTACGAAGCATTCTTTGTGATAAGTTTTTTTAGACCTTTCACAGAACATAGGAAGTCCATTCTTTTCTTGACATAGGCAGTAGTCACAAACGAAGGTACCAGGATTCACCTGATAAGAAGACGTTATTGCTTTCGTCTTACTTTCTTCCCAGTTTTTGACGTGTAGAACGTTCATCTGTCTAGATTCTAAGTACTCTACTTCAGAATCTATTTCAGAATCAGATGATTCTTCTTCTTCAGACCAGGCAGAGTATACTGACCTATCATCATCTTCATTATCAGAATGGGCTATTTCGTAGCCTTTCATGTTTGCTATTTCTATTATAGGTTCATATTCTTCAAATAGAGCTTTAGCAGATCTTTTACCCTTTACTGGGCATTCATTGGCATAGTACCCTTCAGCTTTACATAACCAACATCTGCAAGCTTTCTTGCTTGGATGTTGTTTATGCTGATGATTATTCTTCTTTTTCTTGAAGAATTTCTTTTTAGGATCTTCATCCTGTTGTTTCTTGTAATTGGAACTTTTCTTGAATTTCCGATCTTTTTTCTTATCACTCTTTTTGAATTTTTTAGAGTAATATTTTTCTTTTCTTTTTCTGTGGAACTTGGATTCATGGCATCCCCAGTTGGTTGGCATATCCAGTATTCCGTAACAGAAATTTTCAACTCGTTTGAGTTGTTTCTTAGCCATCTTAGCTCTAAGATTGGCTTTGCATTGTTCTTTCAGTAATTGCCGAATTCTGTCAGCAATTCCTCCAACTGAAAATCTTTTAATTGGTTTTTCTGCTATGCTTTCTCGCACAGCTGTTCTCCATAGTTCAGGGAGTTTCCTGCGCAACAGGTTGACTAGATCAGTATTTTCTAGTTCACTAATTGTACAGTAATATTCTTGAAATTCATTCAAGTATTCTTTAAAATATCTCATGTCACAAATTTTGAGAGCATAGATATTTGATTTGGCCGTTTCTTTAGCCTTCTCACTCAGATTTGAGAGATCTCCACAGAACTGATCATACAGGGATACTGCAAAATCATACGGAGATTTTGAATATTTTATTTCTTCTAGCCAGTCTTTCCCTCTGGCAGTCTCTTTGAAAGAGAAGTAATACTTTTTTGCTACTCCAGTGAGAGTAGTTTCATAGTACACCTGAAGATCTGGTGCTTCAAATTTTCCAAGGGTTAGAGCAGAAGCCATCATTAGGCTATCAACCCATTGGTCAAGAGTTTTTCTCTTGTCTAGAGCTTTGTCTAGATTTAACCAGATACCATGAGAGCAAATAGGTACTCTAGGTATATTGTCTTCTGGGACAAAGCTTTGAGAATTTCTTTCTCCATTTTTGCCCGTAGGGGCTTTCTGAAAAGGAAGTTTTACTTTTCCTTTTTCTCTGGTGATGAAAGTTTTGGAGCTTTCTCCTTCTTCCATTTCAATATCTTGATAGGGAAGGAGTTTTCTTTCCTTTCCTGGTTTGAAATTTTTCATTTTTTCGATTAGTTTTTCTAATTGTTCAGGATCTTCACAGGATTCTGCTTCATCATAGAGATCATAGAGCTTTTGTGCTCTAAGCATATTTACTGGTTTGTTCAGATCAGCTTCTAAATCTTCTTCAGTGATGGGCTCTGATGGTTCTTCAGAGTATTTGGTACCACTAACACTAGCTTCTCTAGTGCTGTAACTTCTTCTAAGAAGATTGTTGTTTATTCTGATATTTTCAGGATAGACGTCACTTTTTCTGTGATCGTCAAATTTTAGACTGATATCTCCAGTCTTTCTGCTTTCATATATTGCCGCTTTGGCATTTTCTGCTGGTTTTTTCGGACCAGACAATTTCCATTCAATAGGCAAAGTTACTTCATTCCAAGTAACCTTGTGAATCTGTTGTGAATGGTTCTTCTCGCTGGTGAGGAAACCAGTAGTAAGACCTGGGATATTTGATATCCTGGTTTTAGGTTCTACTATGGTGCTCATCAATTTATAGTATATTCTGTATACTATAGCCAGTTCTTGCATATCCTTTTTCATAGATATGCCATCTGTCTTGACTCTCAGTCGTAGACAGTGAGCTGCATTTTTCAAGCTGGTTGAGAAATTTGGGAAGCAGTTGAAATAAGCCACTTGATTGCATAAAGATGCCTCAAGGGTTCCCAACAAACTAGCTTGAAAATCTGTTAGTCTATTGTCTTGTAAGACACATAGAACTTAACAGTTTATGCCTTCTCGAGCTAAGAGTTTTATCCCTACTTGGACTGCTCCAATATGCATAAATTGATAATTTTT
>LYNE01006092.1:0-23092 GCA_001662545.1 Rosa x damascena
TGTTGCTTAATGATTGAGAAACACTTTAACAATTTTAGCTTGCATTTTTTCTTAGTTGGTCTCCCTTCTGATGTTTAGAAAAAAGAGAAGGAAAAAAAATCATCATCTTGTCAAGCAAACACATACTTATTTTGGTTGGAACGTTGTCTTAGGGTATAGCCTTCTTTTTCTTGACTTTTCTTTGGTTGGTATTTGCAAATGAGACTAAATTTAATTCTTGGAATTTCTTCTTTCATTCTTTAGGGAGAAGAACAGAAGAATTTTGAATGACGAGAATATAAATTGTCTTTTGTTTGGTACAGAACTAGTTCCATGCCTGCCTTTTTATAATTATTGGTTCTCTTAGACTGTAGGTACTATGGGGGTTGAGTGGGGGCGTCTTTCAGTTATCTTGGTTGGATGTGGGTTTTGTATTGATTGTTCTGTTTATTATGTATTTGAACTTTAAAGTAGGCGTTGATGCCTATCCATTTTCTCTTTGGTATATTTGACATGAAATCCTATCATGGTTATAATTTCTCATACAAAAAAGAAAAAAGAAATGAAAGGGGGAAATGATAGCTGACCTAGGTTTTCAATTGCTGAACTTTATATCTACTGCGGCCATATTGACTGGATTTGAAACTATCAAAATTTAAGTGATAGGATTGCACTGGATTTGTTGTACTGTAGAATCAGTTTTTGATTGTGTTGAGATACCCAAGTCTTAGGATGTGGACGGTGGTCTTTGATTCTGTTGGAGTAAGTGAATTATTTCTGAATGATTGCAAGGATAAGCAATAGAAAAGTTTGTTTTGGTAGCTAGCTTTTGATGAATAGCTTTGTTTTACTGTGTTAGTTTTAGAAATGAAGTGAAAATAATTTAGGCACCATGCATTCAAGTGCTTCTACCATTAAAGTGCTGATGCTTTGTCCATTTTCTGCAGACAGGAGCCAATTGGTAGTTCGGTACTACCACATGTGTTTGAATGATCTACTAGCTTTGGTGGTGGTAACTTTGCTTTGCTTTATGCTTAGATGGAGATCTGTAAGTTACTTGCTGTTGCACTATTTTACTTTACTTTGCTCTTGCACTATTGCTAGAGTGCATTAAATTGAATTGAAAGGACTGTTCTCTGGACAAATTTTGATAAAGACCAGTATATTTGACGGTAACTCATAGCATTAGACAGCTAGCATTACGTTACATTTTATCCAAGTCTATGATCCATCTACATTTAAAGTTTCTATGCCTTCAATATTTTGGTAGGATTTAAACATGTTAGCTGTAATTGCATGTTCTATGTTAGCTGTATCCCTTTTTTTTTTTTTTTTTAAACAAATACATGTTTACTGTTTCAATCCTTAGAAACATATAAAGGCGAGCCCCAAGGAAATCATAGACAAGCCATCATGGAAAAAGAATGGGCCAAATATGAAAGGTTAAATTTTAAAATCCTAAACTTTAATTGAATGTAAAGGACATAAACTGTAGATACCAAGTAAAAATATATTTTTTCTTTTGTCTAGAAACACTGTTATCTATAAACAAGGAGCAAGGAAGTTCGTTGATAATGTCCAGGCGAGTATGGGGAATCCAGAAAGGATTCTCTGTCCTTATAACAATTGTATAAGTTTCAAACGCCACAACTTTAATGTAGTATATGACCACTTGATCTGTTATGGGATAGATCCTCTTTATAGTAGGTGGACATGGCATGGGGATGAGCCAACATTACCGGATGAAAATGTTGAAATGCCTGAAACATATAGAATGTTTCAGGATGCACTTTTTGAAGATAATGGTGCATTTTCTGAAGATAATGATGTTAGGGAACCTGGAGATGAAAGAGGAGAGCCTGATTTTGGGCATTTATTGAAGGAGGCAGAACGTCCTATCTATAAAGGCTCTACTTTGTCAAAAATGTCGGCAACAGCAGCTATGATTGTTTCCAAAACATCTTTTTGCAAAAAACATTGGTGTTTAATTATTAATACATAGTTGGCAACGATTCAAGAATCACAAAAGCTTAAATGGGGTTATTTCATACTCTTATCCCATTTCTTTTTTTGGCATGACTATCCTTAAACCTTTCACTTCATATCATTTCAGCTCTAGAGTTTTGCTACTGTTCAGTGTTGAGAGATTGCTAATGAGAAATTCAATCACTTGATGTCTAATGAGGTATGTATCCATTTCTCTCCATTGAGAGATGCTTCTATTTACGGTATGATTGTGAAAAATTTATTGGTCAAAACTTGAATGAGCATGATGTAGGATTGGTTGGCATTGGAAGTAGCTGTGCTATAGCCCCTGATAAACTAAGTTTTGTTCATTAGTAGGACTTGAAAAAACCATTCTTAGCTTGATAGGAGCACGTTGTAACCACTTAAGAATATAACTTGGTTGAAACAATTCAGAACCCTCGGAGCTAGGTTCCAAGTATTGGGTTATCATGCATGTACTAACTTTGTTGGCATACAGAGAGCATTTTTAGTATTGCATGCAATATATTGTCCTGACTAACTGGAACAATATTCTCCATCCATATAATTTTACTGTTTAATGATGAGAGTTCCCTCCTCTCAGGGAACTCATCAGTTTCCATTATATCAAATCTTGGGTGTTATCATTATTGTTCTTACTTCTGGATATATCATTTTACTTATTAATCTAGATAAATGTTATTCGCCAAAGACATACTTTATTTTTCTTTTTCTCTTCTCTCTTCACACACCGAAGACTCAGAAACTTTTAGGTGGAAACCCTAAACTACTGTTAGAGAATCGATCAGACACCTATTTTTCTGAGTAAGTTCTACTCTGGTTTATATGTGGTTAATTGTTTTTTTTGTTCCTGTGCATTAGCAACTCTTATTGTCACTGGTTTATGGGTTTCTGTTGTCTCTATTTTTTGACTTTATTTTATGTGTAGATCACAGATATGACATGAAGGCCATCTACTTTGATGAAGGTGTAAGGAACTCAAGACGACACCAATTGGAAACAAGAGCATTGGGTGTTTGGCTTTGGGGCATGTCAGATTAATTTGACTCTGAAATTCAAAACCATGTCGGACCTCCTCCATGTGAACGCAGAATAAAGCTTTCTTTGTATCAATCTGCAAGCTACATGGTTGATTTTCTAATGACGTGTTCATTTCCCATAAGAAGAAGAAGAAGAAGAAGCATTTTTCCAATTCAGACAGGGTATTTATATATCAAGACTCAAAATAATTAGAACTTTGCAATACAAATTAAGTTGACATATATTCAGGTAACTAATTGGCTAATATCTTTTCATTTTTGTTTTTTGTTTTCATTTTTGTTTTTGTTTTTACTTCAAGCATGCAGATATTGGCTTTAAAATAATGGTATCTGATCTTCTGCTGCCTTGGAAACTTCATCGTCAAACGAATATACTAAGACACTCACTCCAACATAGGAAAGCTGCCCTTCAAGTTCAACACCCGACCAGGTCCCATTAACAAAAAAGAAACGTAGACTCAGTTAGCAAGCGGCTATGCAACGATCCCTAGCAAAAATCCAAAAGGTAACTTCTTTCCTCTTAACTCTTCAGCCTAATGTATTTGTACTTACAGCTTTCACATGCAAGTTATTTCCTATTAAGCAAAAAAAATTCCATTAGTTCCTGCTTGAACTTTCTTGCTTAGGAAACAGCTCTGCTAATATAGTTCATTTCACATTTGATTGTTAATGATGGTGCACTGAATTTGATGAAAATCTGTATTCTCCTAAAGTCAGGTATTAGCTGCCACTCAGTTTATGAAACTTTCACACTTACTTTACATTCAGTTTATTTCTCTACTGCGAAAATGAGCAAGAAAAAACAACTTCAAATTATCTGAATATACTTACTAGATCTTTTTTGCTCTGCATGTGTGGATTCTTCTGTGCAACGGAGCAAGTTTTATGAAGACTTAATTTGTTCTCGGTATTTTAGCCAAACTTTAATTGAGGCATAATCATAATTAGTTCAGCCCTTGCTATGGTTCTATTTTGCAAGTCGTTTGATTTGTAATTTGAGGAGGCCTTTCTGTAACTGAAGTGTCCAAAAGTTTAATTCGGTGTATTTGATTTTCTTCCAACAGTTACTAAGGGACAGAATCTTTCTCCTGTAAATTTCTTCCACCTTTAGAGCATCTTAATTCTGACCAGACCTCAAATTGAAAGCTATAGCTCACAGAACTTATACACACTAATTCTGATATAAATTTTACACTATACTTCATTGGACTTCAATCTGACCTCTTAGCTTCAGAATTCTCTACTAAACGTAGTAATCTCATCAACTTTGCACTGTAAACTATCTGAATTCCTACAAAAAACTAAGATCAAAATAATTACTTTCCTTAGAAAAGTTAGAAGAACTACCAGTCCTTTATCTGACACAACCTCTTTTACAAACATGCCTTCTTTGCGTTTAGGATGATTTTGCTATTTGCTTTTGCATTACCATACCATTTTCCTTTACAAACATGGATTCTTTGTGTTCATGCTAAACTGGTTATATAATACATGTTCGTGGTGATTCTGCTGCTGCTTTACCAGTTTGGCATCTCACCATCTCTTACAAAAATGGATTACTTATGTTTATACTGAGCTGGTCTAAATACGGTTGTCATTCTGTTTGATTATTATAATTCATGCATGGTTACATATTGATATGCTTATTTCTAACTTCCAGTAACAGCCCCTCAAAGCAGGTGCCAAACGAACTATTTCCTACCACGAAGGATGCATCTGAAATGATCGAATCAGCTGAAGACTCTTCTGAAGAGTTAAATGTTAAGTAGTGGGTTCTAACTTCAAACATATAAAATTTTTGCCAAGCCTAACCAATTTGTGGAATATGTACATGAGAACCTACTTTGGTTAGCATAACTTATTTTGAAATGTGTAAATTCACATATCTGGTTAAAATACCAGATTTTGAAATCTGTGTGAAGCTTAATCACATCAATGATATACCAGCAGCATCGCGCGAGTTTGCTGCCTACTCTCTTTCTAATCACCTATATCATTGCATTTCCTTTTCTCAAACTAAAACATGAAAATCATTCATTTTTCACACATACACACACACACAATGTCAAAACACGGGAATTGATTAACCATAAGAAAGAGATAGACTTAAGTAACTGTGTTAGAATTTTGAGAGCTTCTACTTTGTATTTGAACAAAATATAACCGATACCACGACTTTGGATGATTTGATTAATTTGTAGTAGCAAATGAAGCATGAACAAATCAACAAAACTCAGCTTCTGTACTTGAGTTTCATAACTTGTTCGCACTTTCACATCAACTATTGTATCCCTTGTATAGGGTACAAGATTAACATACAAAATATCTAGAATGAAAGTTGAATTAGATTAAAAGTACTTTAGATATAAAATATCTAGCTAATTTGAGTGGAGTAAATAATAAAGCAAGTGACTGCAAAATATTAGAAGCAATGAACTCTTCAGTAGTGAAGTCTTCTTGAGCTGATTCTTCAGCGAACTGACTTGAGCGAACTCTACTGGAGTTTCCTAGTTGGAGCAGGAAAGCATTAATTCCAACACTCTAGGTTGAATATAGAAATTTCGAACCTAGAACGTAGTTTTGAGTCCACCAAAAAAAAGAGCTGAGCTAATGACTCCTTTAAATATTTGACGACCTGTAATTCATCGTTGTGTCTGTGACCTTCCCCATACCCATTTCCTGTTCTAATACCTGCAATAAAATAGGAAGAGAGACTTGTTAGAATTCTAAATCAAAATTCTCAAAATGACTGGAAAAACTTTATAATACAGAATCAATGATTTAAATAACTCATCAACTAGGAACTGGAACTTTAGAAAATATCTTCTAGAAAAAACAAAAAGAATGATTATTCCCAAGATAGTCAAAGACAATCCAGAACTCGTTCGCCAATTCACTAACAGGTAACAAATGCAATTAGCTAGCAAAAAAAGATTAAAAATTTATGCAATGAAAAAATGCAATCAGCTCAGTGCAGGTCATCACTTGACCCAAAACATTGAAGAACCAAAGAACTCTATTTTCTACACAATTCTTTCACCAATCAAACAAAGAAAGATTACCAAACTCCAGGTTGCCTCAAATCTCTAGTCTGCTCTCTTTCAGTCAACTCGTGAAAATGGTTGAAGATCGAGTAATCTAAGTCCAGAAAACTAAAATTTGAGACCCACCATACGTGTCGGATTGCGCGTAGGGTACCTTGAACTCGTTTGGCCTTTAATTTTTTGTGTTGAGGCTTTGGGAGAGCGAAAAAATTTCTCATCTAAAGCTGCTTCACCTTTTTATTTTTTATTTTATTTAGAATGTGCTTCATCCTCATCATATTGAGTTTCATAATTCTATTCAAAAGACTAGTGTTGGAGCATTTTTTGGTTAGTCAATTTCTCTCTTCCTACCAATATTGCTAGCATGTTGTTGAAGCAAAGTCAAATTTTAACATTGGTTAGTCAGTTGGAGATACTCAATATAGAGGGAACTACAATTTACCATTATCCATATTCCATAGTACCTCATATAAACGTTAGTTTTGTATTTAAACTTCACCATGTCTTAACGTTAAGTTGAGTTCACTCTTTCCAAGTTACCTCGATGTCCTGGACATGCATCTCGTTGAACAGTTGGTGCTTGACCTTGACCCAAACGCGTTCATCCATTTGTGTATTGCAAGTTATGGTGTTTAAATGCGGCCACTACACCTCAGAGGCTCAGAGCTGCCACAAACCCCTCTCTTCAATGCTATCGTGTTAGAAATTTAGAACTGAGACGATAAATTTAGCAACTAAGAATTCTGGTTGTCTTGTTGTGGGCCTTTCAAATTGCTTTTGTATTGTACTCGCTTAATAACTACCTTTACAAAAAATGATCAAGAATTTTTATTAGGGTAAATTTGAAGTACAGAGATAGATCTACATTTTGATGTTCTTTAAGAAAGATTGGCCTTTCACTCTCGTCATTGCCATCATCATTGATCTTCCTCTTCATTGTCTTCATCTTCACTCTCTTCATCTTCACTGACTTCATCTACATCTTCATCACTTCCTTCGGATTCTTTAAAACCAACCTCCTTATCTCCCTGTACCGCCTCCCCTAGATACCATAAAACAGCACGAGGGATAATCTCATTGCGAATGGTTGACCTACACAAAAATAATGGCAATAGCAGAAAAACAAGACATTAAGAAAGAGTTCCGTATTACAATAGTTCAAGCGGACTTCAATCATACTACAGCGAGTTGATGACTCAGAACATTGTAGTATATTTTGATCATATTGGAAATATGGCCATGGTCTATTTAGTAGTTAAGAATATGAACACTCACCCAATGTAATAATCTCGTCTCATCTCTTCTATGAGTTCGTGCTGTTAAGGAAAAGATAGAAGTCAAATAAGATAAAGTCATAAAACTACAAGCCTGTTGAATACCAAAAGATCTGATGTAACTGCAAACTGTCTTACAGCTTTTTCATCAATTTGAAGGGGATTGAAAAAGTTGAAGAAACTTTCACATTCTCTCGTCAAGCAGTTTCCGGGATACCATTCAATCTCTATCCTGCAAAGCGCCAACTCTGAGCCAATATATAGTGAAGTAATCCCAACCTTGTTATAAAGTACAAGCCAAACTTACCCTATTGCTTTGTGTAGAATGGTTTCATCTTCATCAAGAAACTGATATGTCTTGGTCAAAACAGAGTTTTTAAAAAAAGGGTTTTTGTCAAAGCAGAACAGAAGTATGAACCCCCTGAAGTCATCTTTCCTCAACCACTTGATGTCTGTAAGATACTTGAGAGCTTCTCCACCAGGAATACTAATCTAATTCCGAAAGATTAGAGAATAAGTGATTTTAACATGCACGTTAAAACACATTAAAATGAGTGACATAAGTACACATGCACCAACTCCTCACCTCCACATCTAGCAACTCATGGTCTACCAAAGCATGGCGCCAGAAGTTAGGCACCCCTTCTTCCACAAGACAAACAAATAATAACAATCAATAACTAGTACTGTCGTAAATAATATGAAGGTCAAGAGTGTACCAATGGGGGCATCAACCTCTTGATTTACTAATTCAGAGTCCTTGGCCAATTTTTCAGCTTCAACAACACCATTTACAATCCCATATCGCTGGAAAGTGATAATATAAAGTATGAAGAAAGGGGGGGAACATAAGCTTACCATTCTCAGGATACCGGTCAATCAGCTCTAGAAATTAATTATAGACTAGCATGATACCTCATTGTACATGTTATTATACGCTTTCTGATAGTTGGCTTCAAGTTCTGCTCTTTCCCGGTAAAACTGTGCCTTTAATCCATCATGATCTTTCTGCAAGTTGAGAAAGTCTTTAGTTTAAAAGTTGAAATAATACTTGCAACGTATGTTAAATATACTCATCACAGGGCGATAGAAATATAGAGCCTTATACGGTTTACTCCAGTACTGAATGAATGAAACAATGACTGCCTTCAGTAATCCAGTATGCAAAAGGTAGGAGAGTTGGCTACCTGAATTTTTCTAAGAAGGTCAACTCGCTTTTGGACATCCAGTGATAGGCTATTAAGGAAATATTCATGCCTTGATGCAATCCCTTCAAACTGTTCTAACTTAGCCTCCCCCGTAAACCATAAAACAGCACGAGGGATTATATCATCCCGAATACTTGACCTGTGAAAAGATAATGCCAATAACAGAATAGTCAACGAAATACTAAACCGATCACAAAGTTCTCAAATGTCCAGAGATAGCAAAGTTCAAAAGAAGTTAAAAAGATCAAACATTTTTTGTTGTTGTTGAAAGAATACATCTTAACCTCAATCATATTAACAGCTATATATGAACTCACCCAATTAAATAGTTTTCTTGCAATATATATTTGAGTTCTAGGTCCTGTTGAGAAAAAAGAAGAAGATCGGGTAAAATTACACTGCATAAAAATAGTTAAAATAAAATGAAATAAACCCTTTTTAAAAAAGGCCGTCTTACTTTACAGTCATTATGGACTTCAAGTGGACTGAAAAGATCGAAGAAATTTCTACGGATACCAGTTCTACGTTTCTTCAAGCGATTTTTGGAAGTCCACTCAATTTCAGTTCTACAAAGCGTGAGGTACTAGTCAATATATAGTCGATTTAAATACAAACAACCATGCACATAAACATAAATAGACTGGTTAGCATTATATGAAGGTATGAACCAAACTTACCCTATTATTTTCTCTATAATGGATTCATCTTCATCAATCATATGATACGTCACTGTCAACACAGAGTTTTTGAAGAAGGGGTTGGGACGAAAGTAGAACTCTAGTTTGAAAACCTTAAGGTTATTGTTATTTTGTCTAAATAGAGAGTTTTACTTTGCAAGAGAGCCATCGGTTTCTTTTTGTTTTGGGGAGCTATAACCTTTGGTCTTTGGAATTTAATTTGAGTTACACTTTGCTTCTGTTCATAAATTTAACAAATGATAGTGAGGATATTCTCTAGCATGTAGAAAGTGCATCTTTTAACTGTAATAATAATTGTGGAAGATGTATGGTGGTCTGAGTATTTTACCTACTGTGTGCAATATATACAAGAACTCTTACTTAGAGATATGACCACCTGATAGCTATGTCTAAATAAACCAATTTCAATATCTTTATTGATGATCCACTTTTTAGTTTTCTCAAATATCTCACTTATCTGATCATCAATAATTAGTTAGAAGTTACTGACTATCTTGTGTATGAATTTACATCAAGAGATTATTTATAAACATATACACAAAAACCAAGAGTTCCTTGCATAAAATAATGAACAAGTTTGTCATGACCATTGCAGATACAGAAGTTGTGACTTGTGACTTAATTATAGTTGCAAGCTCAAATATGTAATCTGTAGTCCCAATCTGACTCAACTTTTTGGATCATTGTTGTTATCATTCTTGCTTCCCTGCAATGCAAGCAAGATCTAAGTTAATTAATAAACAATCCCATGGAAACAGCGATCATTTGGCATTAACACATCCTAAATAAAAGTCTACTTTGCAGAATGCTATTCTTTAATACTTAATGACAAATTCTCAGGAAGCAAATGCCATAGCGTGAAGGGAAACATAGTCTGTCTATTTATACACTAATGTGCTTCAATGATAAATGTTAAACCAATGTTACAGCAGTACATATACATGTGATGTAATGTAATAAAATGCATGCACATCAATATAACAACCTTTTGTAAACAAAAGGACATGAAAGCACATTAAAACTTACCATGAGCCGAGCTTGTGGTTTTGACTATTTTCATATAGGAAACCGGAGAATATTGATAATGTACGTCAGAGCATATCTCAAAAACAAGCCAAGTCCATATCTAAATTCTGATAATGTCCGCGGTGCGGTGTATAGGGAACTTTGTCGATGAGGAGGGCAAAGCTATCCATGAGATAGACGTTCCGGACGAGCCCTGCAGTCCTTGTCCCTATAGGACATTGCAATTTTATGTCTTCAAGTTAAATTTTGCGGCGAAGAAGTGGGAGGAAGTGGAGTGTTTGCCCAACTGTGCTTTGTTTTTGGGCGGTAGCCAGTCAATATCATTGTCCACTAAAGATGCTTCAGGTTGTGAGGAAAACTCAATTTACTTCACAGATGATCGTTGGGATGAGATAGAACTGCTTGATGATAATGATTCCTTCGGCGGCCATGACATGGGAGTGTACAACTTAGAAGACAAAGTCGTGAAGCAATTTATCCATTTGATAAATGGAATATTGATCCACCACCTTTTTGGATTGTTCCTAGTCCATGGTGACAAGACATAAATATGTGTTTCCTTGTAAACACGAAAATCCCCATCTCAGCCATCCTTCTCCTATAAATACCACTCTTTCACAAGCAGAAGGGAGGACTTCAGCTCTCTCTTCTCTCCCAACACTATGCCAAAATATCTATGCCATGAAGCTCTGCTAGGTGGAGGCCCAGCATCAGGTGAAGGAAGTCCGAGACGAGACTATCAGTTTCACCCAACAGGAGCTTGGAGGCCCAGCATCAGGTGAAGGAAAAGGAAGTCCGAGACGAGACTATCAGTTTCACCCAACAAGGCAGCTTGGAGGCCCAACATCAGGTGAAGGAAGCCCGAGGCCATACCTTCAGTCACAAGAGATGGACGACCAAGGCCACATATATAATCAAACTAATCGAAGGAAGAGATAGGCCCACTCCAAGAAAGCAACCCCACCACTTTACACTCGGATTTCAACGGAACTTCCGTGACTCGTTGGTGCCGAAATTGGCACCAACAGTATCAAAGGCGACTCGATCAACAAGGAGGAGTTGAAGGAGATGTGGGAACAAGTTTCTGAGCAGGGCTTCAATTCCAGGCTTCAGATTTTCTTCGACATGTAAGTATTAAGCTAATTTCTTCTTAGTGAACTCCGATAAGCTCGGTGACCGCGGTAAATTAATCATGTGCAATTTGGTTTTGTTTGTAATTCAGGGTTGACAAGGATGGAGATGGAAGAATCACTGTAGAAGAGGTAATTAAGGAGGTATATATGGGTCTAAAATATGGCATATATCTTAGCTAGCTATACCATGTGATTTTTGTCAAAATTATTATTTTCTAAATAATGGGATTGTTTGATTAATTGTTTAACTATTAATGCAGATTATTAGCTTCAGTGCATCTGCCCACAAACTATCAAACATCCAGAAACAAGCAGATGAATATGCAGCATTGGTCATGGAAGAGTTGGATCCGGACAATCTTGGATACATCATGGTAATAAAATTGTACTAAAATGAAAATTAAATTCTCAGTCTTTTCAAATAGAAGTCTAAAACGATATAGTTTTGAGCAGATAGAAAGTTTGGAGACGCTCCTACTATATGGACTGCAGGAGACGGTGGTGCGAGGAAAAGAAAGCCGGAACCTGAGCACAATGATGAGCGAGAAGCTCAAGCCGGTAAGGGAGGACAACCCTCTGAGGAGGTGGTATAGGAGCACCTACTACTTTCTTGAAGACAATTGGCAGAGAGTTTGGGTAATGGCACTGTGGATTGGGATCATGGCTGGTCTATTTGCCTATAAGTATGTGCAGTATAAAAACAGGGCTGCATATCAAGTAATGGGTCATTGTGTATCCATGGCCAAAGGTGCAGCTGAGACACTCAAGTTCAACATGGCTCTTATTCTACTTCCAGTGTGCAGAAACACTATCACTCTTCTGAGGAACAAGACCAAATTGGGTGTTGCTATTCCTTTTGATGACAACCTCAATTTCCATAAGGTAAGCAATTCGTCACTAACACTCAACGACGATCACATTATGTGACAATTGATGTGTCAGAATGACATTGCTTATTATTATTCTTTACATATGTGGCAACAAAACCCTGATCTTATTCAACTCCTTATGGTGAAATTAGGTGATAGCTATTGGAATTTCAGTAGGAGTTGAAAATTACTCTAGAGCAACGTAATGAAGCTTGTTTTGCTGAATACGATCACTCAATAGTGCAATACTACACAATTTTAACCTAAATGGTACTGAAAATGTGTCGTATGACAATTAGTACTGCAAATTTACATATTCAGATTATCTTGTTTACCAAAAGCCAATTTATGAAATGCAGGTGGAGTACTGTGCTGGCATCTATATATGGATAACATGTACCGTACTTGAATGCCAGTTCTCCAATTGCAGTAGGAGATCAATACGTCAATCATAATGTTCCGATTTAGGGGAATTGGAAAGGGTCTCAGGTCTATTATATCCTTGAATGTTTAACTTCCTTTATTTGAATCATAGTAAAGCATAATCTCATCTCCTTCATTGTTAACAGCAAGATCCATGATCATAGCATGGAGAGGAAACCCTTGGTTTCAATGTTAGGCATGGAGATGGGAATCGTTAATAGATTAGAACAATTTCAATGTTCAGAAAGGGAATAACCGAAACACGATAAACGTATCCTCACCTAAAAAAATAAAAAATTCTAATCTATTCCTTACATTCATTTGGCAAAACTCTTGTAATAACTTAAACATAGAGATACTGGCTACTCAGTTTCAGCAGATTGATTTTGTGCATATTTGGGGAGAGGCAAATTTTGTTTCAACATATTAATTTTGTGCATATTTGGAGAGAGGCAAATTTTATTGCAATGCTTTGGCGACTCTAGTTCACAAAATTGATGTTGCTAGTTGGCATGATTAGTTTCCTTCTATCTTGATCTTTTTCAGGTAGGTTGTTTTAGAGGGTTTGCTTTGTAATTTTTCTTCTTCATCGAAAAAAACTTGAACAAAGAGATTATTACCGATAAAGGTGGTACACTAAATAAAGCAAGATGTACAGTTTTGGCATAAATAACCCACTTTCGTTCTTCAGTGTCTTTCATAATATAGAAACAAAATTTGTATGCTATCAACACATCTATGTACAAATGCAAGAAGGGAGACAAACATTTAGGCAATTTGTTGCCCATCAGGGGTATCACCTTCAGGATCGCTTGTCAGGGCAAGAAGTTCGGTTAGCTCCATTCGATACTCGAGGCCCTTAAGGTAGTGTCCTAACAGCATGCACCTTGAGAAAGAGAGAGTGGATTAATAAAAATGGAAACCGATGATAGAAAAGAGAAGAATAATCACTGATAATAATAATTTCCCTTGGAGAAAAAAACCTACTCATGCACAGAAAAGAAGGAAATTTCTACACAACCAAGCACCCAAAAGAAAAGAAATGAAATGGGGGAAGCAAAATGAAACAAAATAAAAAGGAGCTGCCCTACCAGAAGAGGAGGCGTGCTAGGTAGTCCCGCGTTAATAGAATAAGCGGCTGAAATTGAAGTGATGTGTTTTCAACTAGTTCAGCACAATCTTCACTTCCAACATTTATTGCTCCAGCTGAGGTATTCTCAGATAAAGGAGGCACCTTAGAATGCATCTTTGGAGAAAGGGTTGCAAGTAGACCATGGACAACAGAGTGGATTATTTCTTTAAGTTCAGGGGATGTTGGTTCTGATAGCTCAGCTACCTGTTTATAGAGTTAATAGGTCAATCATCAAATTGCAATCAAAAGCTGTTCATATAGATAACTGTGCACTAAAAGAAGCTAAATTTGATACATTGTTAGCCACCCATACCCCCAAGGTTAGAGCACAACTATAGTAAATAGAATGCACGGGTGAAGAAATTTGGTAACAATTATCAAGTGCAGTACTAAAAATTAGAGATATCAATGTAAAATTATGTTACTGTAACCTGATAATTTCCAAGTGAGTCCGAAAGTTAACCAAAAGCCACACCTCATCCCTATACATCCATGGACATGAATTAGACTGACATGTCAACATATTTATTATTTTGAAACATGGGGGGAGTGAAGGATTGCATTCATGGACTACTCAGAGAGTTTAAAGCATGATGAAGTCAAATCATTCCGTGGAAAAGGAGACAAACTATTTCACGCTGTTAAGAGTTATCTGAGACTCAATATGCCAATAACATAACCTCAGTTCAAAGCTGACTTTTTCCTGAGTTAAATCAAATGCAGATATTAGAAACTGCTACCAACCTTAAATTTCTATAATCTCGACAGGAAAAGGAAAAAACACAGCATTAATACCATTTTGGATGTATAGAGGATAAGAAGAGGAAAGTTAGACCAACTGTCACAATTTCATTTTTCTTATGTCATCCTATCAAGAAAGGGGGTTTGCAAGGAAAAGGAAACATCATCAATGAAAAATCCCTAGAGCAAAAGGTTCATTTTACAACATAACCACTCCCAGATGATGTGTCCTCATCAGGCTTTAAAGACATAACAAGCTATACATTGCAGGATGGTGCTGATGGTAAAATAACTAGCAGTAAAAGACCTAATAATCATCACACTTAATATAAAGCTTGTTGTAATTGTATCTATCACTAGCAGATGATTATATGCAAAGACCAAATTAGGAAAACATAAAGAAAATTAACTATTGTATGTTGCACAAATTAATAAAAACCTTTTCGGGCTGTAGTGATCTTAAATAGTCCAGTAAATCATTCTTTTCTTCCCCAACAAACTGTTGCATTTGAAGAGCAGCACTTTTCCTTTTGACATCGTGGAGTTCCTTCAAGAAAACAAAAAAGAGATATGAGAATTCTTCTAAACACAAATAATTAATCAGTTGTTGAAAGAAATGGGGAAGATGTCAATCAATGCCAAACCTAACATGGGGATAGAAAAGAAAAATAAAAATGCTGTGATGATTTATTTTTCTCTGATATCTGCAAATAAAACCCAAATCCCAAGACTAGAGGTTTCCAAAACTCAATCATTACAAATCAATAGACCTTTCGGGTAGGCCAGGGACACAAAAGACAACATGATGACTCGTGTTATCAAAACCAATTTGAGGGTGAAAAATTTGAAAGATATAGTTACGTTATGGTTCTATGTTACAAATTTGAGGCTGACGTGAAAGACAATATATTGACTCTTCTTGTTAAAAAGACAATATATTGACTCTTCTTGTTACCAAATCCCTTCATTTCACCCTGATGCACTACCGATGACATGGCATGACATCGGTAGGCCAGGTCTATCAGGCACTCCAATCTCCAATATGGCGAAAACGAGTCCAATACTTAGATATCTAATCACAACCAACAACCTAACTAAGTCCATGAAACATAAATGGACTGGCATCTTAAAGCGTTAGCATTAAGCAATGACTTGTTCAAACAATTACATACAAGAAAAGTACTTAACCCGGCCACTAGAATCAGTAAACAAATATAATCTCTAAATGCAACTTTGCTGAGGCCTAAAGAGGAATCTTGATGGATCATAAATAACACTTTCTTTCTGAAATTGTCCTTTGGTGCCTCTAACAAGGGCCTATCACTTAGCTATATCCAGAATTAAGCATGAGATATAACAAAACATTATTTTAGTTGCTTTAGCATAAAATTGTGTAAAGCATTGATAAATCATGACATCTAACAAACTCATATGATTAACTCCACGGAAGATTACTAGTGAATACCTTTTTGGCAGAAGACAAATGAGCCTGCAAATGAAGAATATATTGTTGAACCTCAGGTGACACTTCACCGAGGCCTTGAATATCAAGATTCTCCAATGGGTCTTCCATGACTTCTCCAGCCTTAGGTGAAAACTCGTCTTTTGCATGAAATTTGATTATATTTGCACTTTCAAGCAACATCCCTTGTAAATCAACTTTAGAATCTTCTGATGTTTGCTTTTCAAGATTTTCTTCAGCTATATCAAAGTTTCGTTCTAGGCAAAGTCTATATTCAGCATTCCTTAGAGTATATCTGTAATAAAAGGAAGAAATCCATACAATGTCAAGTCCAACTCCAGAATTTTTTATTAGTTGACAAAAAAAAAAAAAAACTATACTCAAAATAAAGTATGTCATCTTCAACTAGATCACAATCTGAGTTGCATAAAATGAATACTAACACCAAACTTAGAATTGATTATGGAGTGGGACAAACTAAATAAAGGCTTCATCAGAGGAAAACAAGGAGGAGCTTCTTGAAAGAACCACAACAGAGTAATAGAGTTCTCTCTCACAAGACACAAAACAAAAATGATTAAACATAGCTAAATTTTTGCTTTAACGATTAGCATACCCAGTCATCATCGAAGAAACCAACAACTTGGAGAGCGGTTCCCATAAAGCCTCAATAACAACTTGAAATTGATCAGATGGAAGTAAGCCCAACATGCCCGAAATAGTTCTTTTCATAGCATCCACAGTCATAGGTGGCACATCTTTCTGGATTAGGCTCACGTTCAAGGGCTCTATCTCTTGTATCAAATTTGAGAGAACCAATTTCTACAAGAAATATAACACATTCATTGATTAATAACAACATTTCTAGGGCATGTCATTGCAGTAATGTACTCAAAACTAGTTTTCCCCAACAAAACCACCAAGATATATCAAAGAAGAGTGTTCGATATTTCTTCTTAACTAAACAAATTCATTAGCATCCTATGCTGCATTTAACTTCGGCTTTATATGCATGTCATAAGCTTATTACTCATTCCATATGATACAAGGCTTTGAACTCACTCCCAATTCAGTTCTACATTTACAATTTTCCACCTCTTGTATCATAATTCTAGCTAAACCATATCAAAACTCAAGGTAAATGCAGCTCAACTCCACGACTGAACCCTAATTCAAGAAACATAATTCACAAATTCCCTGATAGTAAAACATTAAACTTTCAATGCATGCCATAAGCTAATTACTCATTCCTCGCTCCCAATTCAGTTCAACATTCACAATTTTCCACCTCTTCTATTATAATTCTAGCTTAATCATATTGAAAATCAAGTTAATTGCAGCTCTGAACTCCACAACTGAACCCTAATTTAACAAACATAATTCACAAACTTCAAATTGGAATTGAATTGGCAAAGGAGAGAGAGAGTTAATAGCTGACCTTGGAGGATTGAATCGGACGTCTGAGATCGTCGAAAGGAGAAGAAGAAGAAGCGAGAACCAGGCGCGAGAATCTTCTAGGGGTAGCGACGTGGCGGAAGATAGGAGGAGGAGGAGAGCGAAGCAGAGGAGGAGGGAGTAGAGGAAGAGAAGAAGAGGAGGAGATGAAGGAGCGGAGAGTGGCCATGGAAATAGCCACTGGACCCTTTTCTCTCTCTTCTCTTTTTCTTCTTCCTCTGCCGAAACCCTTCTCTCTGTTTTGGTCTTAACTCTATGTAAACACCAACCACAATTCGTCTCCGCAACGGAAACTACAGCGGGTCTTCGGGTCGACCCGTCATATTGGCTGTTCTACGGTTAAAATGTGTATATTGCCTGTATTTCGAGGTATTTTAGACCCCACATCCAGCAAGTACCAAAAGTATTGACCCAATTTTCTCTACTTATTATATTAGAAGTGTTGCTCCTTTNNCAAATAATCATAGAGATTTCATTAAAATGGGTAAGGCCAGAATGATCATTACATATCATTCCGCTACCATGTACAGATAGTCAAGAAGTTGTGATGCAAGAAAATATCACGGTGATACATAGGCTAGGATCATTCATTCGACTTGTCATGCTCACTTATTACAGCGAGTCTATTCAACTATGAAAGCAAGCATAGTAATAGGCTAAAAGAGTAGAAAATTAAATCTTTTCTTTACCCTTCACGCTAGGGCTAGCAGGCTTCTTCGCGTAAAGATAAGATAGCACATCTTCAGCATAGACTTTGTTCTTCGATTTTGAAGGGTTCTTGTTCTTGGACCCCAATGGCTTACCTCGTTTCTTCTTCATATTGGAGTCATTTTGGGCGACTCCCCTAGGCAGCATTACCTCTGCTGGAACAAGTATTCCTCCCGGTGTCTCAACTAAACCTAGCGACTTTGCTGAGAACTTGACTGGAGCTGTAGGCAGTTTCACTTTCTTTGGTGGTGTCAGTGAGCTAGTATTGCCCACAGCTAGGTCTCCTATCATGAGTTTCATCTTCTTTGGATAGGCAAAAGGAGAACCAGGCCTCCCTCGTTTCAATGGCGACTGTTCTGCACCTGGAACTCAGGCAAGCTGCTTGTCTGCATTAGTAGGTGCCTGCAGGTTTGCATTGTGAATGACCATTGGCTTTCGCATCCTGGATGAGGAACTGGGACCAAACGAGTTTCTTGCAATGGGTGGCAGAATGGGCGTTTGAATGCCCTAGAATCGAAATGCTCCTCCTGTGAAGTTGCACTGCGCAAAACCTGCAAAAGAACTAGGCAATTCCACACGGCTTTCCACCCCCTTTGGATCAGAGTTTTGCTCGGCTTTTCTACCTACAAAGGAGTATAAGCCCTGCTCATGAAAAATAAGATGGCAATCCCGGCAACGCCCCATCAGATTCTCGAAGAAATATGAGATTTCTTCAATAACACCCGGTGCCAGTTTTAGGGTTTTTGTCAGCAAGAAGGGTTTGGCAATATCATGAGCCACGAACCCTAACATCTCCTGTGGCCTTGAAGAGTTTGTCATCCATTTCCAAAAACCTACCTGCAATCGAGGCAATATTGACGATTGTGTTCTTCACCTCCAAAGCCGGCGGTATATTGCGCAGTTTCACCCAAAAGAAAAGTTCATCCATCTGAACTGCAGCAGGGGATTTCAGGTCATCATACTCTTGAATGATGACAGGTGCTCTGTGAAAATACCACGATCCACCTCTAAGGACCTTGTTCCGGTCTTTGCGCAGGTTGAATGAGAAAACAAAACGCTTCTGCGTTCTTTCTTGAACCTTGAAGGCAGCGTTCAGGACCCAAATGCGTTTGAAATGCCGCTGCAGATCCGGTGCCGTGAACAGCTTCAAGGTCAGAGGGCGTGCAAGGAGGTAGGCATGTGAACCATGTCGGGTTTCAGCGCCAGGCAGCTTAGAGATGTCCACAACATCATCGCTTAGGAGAGCCAGCGATGATGCAAAGCTAGCAGCAACGTCATCGATCGTGGACATGGTGAATGCGTTCGAGAAAGCAGATGCAGTGTTTAGGGTTTTGGGCGTCAGAGCGGCGCCTAAGGTTCTTTGAAGTGTTGCTCGTTTAGACTAGAATAAATGGTGTATAGTAGCTGTATTTCGGTATTTTAGATCCTTTGAAGCACTCACACACAAAGAGCAAAAAAAATGAGGCTGGTATACCTAGAGTGAATGGCAGTATCATAAAAAAATAAAAAATGGGCAAACTCGTTTTTTCTGTGCTGGCTTGAGCACACTATTACTAACTACTAAGCCATGAACAGTGATTTAGCAATTTTAGTATATAGAGAATGTCGAGTCCTATAAAAAATAAAAATTACTTCTCATATATGTTGATATATGACATATATACAATTACTACTTTTAGGAATTAATTACTCAAATGAGAACCTACTACAATTACCACTTTTACGACTTAATTACTCAAATGATAAATCTACTTTACTCTAACGAGGATCTTATTTACCTTATTGAGGACTTTTTTCTAGTTATCTACTGTACTCTAATGAGAACTTTATTTACCTTAATGAGAACTTTTTTCTAGTTACCACATTAGTCCTCTAATTGGTAACATGAGTCCTTAAAGTGGTAAATATTACATGAAATTGAACATGTATGAGAAATGTTAACGTACTATAGCTTTATCCGTAAATTATATGTGAAATAAGTCATGATGAACACATGAATTGTGGCTATATGTGTGTGTAAAGAAATGGATGGTATTCGTCCTATTTTGTGCATATTATTGTCTTATTTGAGATACTGGAATGAATTAATCAATAGATAATATAAAACAATTATTTATCCAGAAAAAAACTATTTAATAGTTCATATTTGGGATTTAGGGTTTGAATTCGACATTAGATAGTTAAGTTGTAGTTTTTAGCTACAGATTTAGTGATTGATATAATTTTTTTCTTTTACATGTTTTAATTCATTTGAAGTCACTCTGTAGTTACAATTAATATAAATCAAACTAGGCAAACCTATACTATCATAGAGCAATTTTAAAATGAAATCTGTGAATTAAGAAAGTGGTATATACTCAAATCAATCAAGAATACTCGAAAACACATTGAATTGAATTTCAAATACGTAAAATCATATCCAAATCATATCCCTCTGTATCAATCTTAAGCACTGAAGAGAGATTTAAAGACTAAATGCACACCAAATTAAGTTCAAATTGATCCATTTTGATTTTTTTTTTTTTGGCGTAATAAAATTAATGTTTGATGAAAATTATACAGATTAAAGCATATTCTTCTTCGATATCATTCTTAATCATTCCTTCCTTTGTAGTTTTGCCCTATTATTTACATGGTGTATTTGCTAACCATATGAAGAAGAAAAAACTGATGACAGAAACGATCATATGAGACTTGATTTGACTTCTACGGATTATCTACTTGATATACTATGGTTGTGCATGGATTCCACTATCAGATTATGACACCAGCGACCTGATATGATCGACACCGGAAAAAGCTCAGTGTCCGATCAATGATGACTCTGCGCAACTTATGCACTTTTATTTTCCATGGATTTGTGTTTAGTGGGAGTCCAATCTATGCTTAGCTAGTTTTGACTTTCCAAGCGTCAAATCATCCAGTGCACATAACCATGTATTAGGAGACAACATGTACATTAGGTGGTTTTTCTTTTTGGCGCAATGTATATCAGGATTGTCTCCCATCTTGACATGGTTGCTTCAAATTGATCATCATAATTACCAATTCGCTAAGCTGACAAAGCTTATATTGTACCAAATGAGACAGTGAGAAAGCGAAGCCCATGTGGAAGCATAGGCAACTAGACAGGAATGTGGTTGCATATCTTAGTCTAAGAGCGATGGTTGTCTTTGGAAGATTAGGCAAATTATATTTAGGGCTCCCATTCTGAAGATGGTCATACCAGGGTGTTTGGCTAGCTAGGGGGTGTTGGTGGCTCTCCATAAAGGTTTGTTTGGCGGATTCGGATTCTTGAACGATTGATCATGATAACATGGTGCCAATATGTTCGGCATATGGATTTCCATGGCCAGCTCTGATGCGCGGGATGCAAGTGGTGCAACACATATGTAGTTTTGGTTAACATATGATTTGTATGATATAAAATTAACATGTGTCAAACTAGTTAGTATATATGTAATTCATCGTCAAAAGTTAGTTAGTAATCGGTAATGAAGATATATTTCAAGTTTGTGAATTGTGATTTATGATATGTGTCGGTCGTACTTTATGGTTACCTCAAACTTTCGAAGTTTGAGAACCAATTCTAATACAATAAACCGTAAGTTGATGATAGATCAAACGGTGTCAAGTGCATCTTTTTTAACCCTTCCTCTGTTTGTGTTTTTTTTTTTTTTCTGAAAAGAGGGGTACTTTTATTTTTTTGGCAAGAGAGAAACTTAGAAGTTCATGAATTTGTCACTCTCTTTTAGCCAACAAATATCACATCAGCCTATCTATTTCATGTTGTTATTATGGGTATACAAACCTTTCCCTCACTTTCTCTCTGTCTATCAATTAAGGTCATTAAAAAGAATCATTATACTATAGAAAGAGAGCACATGCAGAGCTTGTCTGCACTATGACTCGCTTGATAAAGTTAAAGAGTCTATTTCAAAGACAGCATCTAAAGCTTAAGACAGTTTAACTTAATTAATTGGCAGGTGATTTTGATGTTAAAACTAATGATGGGACGAAATTTCCATGAAGCCCTCTTAATGAGCATGTTTTTTTTTATTTACTTTTTGGAAAGCTTTATGAGCATGTTATTATATACATGGGGGAGTTGAGAAGATAATATGAACGTTCCTTTAACTTTAACTTGTGAAATGATGTTGCTCTAAATTGTGTTGTTTCAATCTCTTACCTTTTTTAGTTTTTTATTTATTTTAGATAACAACTCCCCACCCCACCCCACTCTTGATGTCAGTGAGATTTAAACTCATGATCTCTACAGTATTAATTAGGCTAACTAACTAACAGACAATCTCTTACTTAATAGTCTTAAAATACACGTAGTTTTATCTTTTATTATACTTTGATGTTAGTGAGATTTGAATTTATAATTTCTAATTAAATTAAATAAATTATCAGATAACTAATAAATTACGGCCCATCAATAAGTCTACGGTACGAAAAATTCTTCTTTTTTTTCATTTCCTTTTAATGCGGTAAAGTGCTATGTGCATGTATATCCAATTGATCCTCACCATGAGTTGATTCTGCATTGGTTCCATTACTTGGCATCAATATCGTGCTTAACTGTATATGATAGATATTGAACTTTGGCTAGTACTCAATTAGAAAATGCCAAAGTATATCTACATGCATGGTTAACCATGGAATGGTTTGATCAGGACTTTATGAGTCAGCGACAAGCGTCTGCATCTCACTATATGAACCTAGCTTGCTTGAAAAAAAATACCAAAAGGTAGTTCTAGTGTTGGATCAATAGTGTCTGTTTCAACCAAACTTATAGTGTCTGTTTCAACCAAACTTGAAATGATGAGCCGCATATGTCCAGCAGTCCAGGACAGATATTTATCATGTAAATTACATGAGCAAGAAATC
>LYNE01006093.1:6271-23871 GCA_001662545.1 Rosa x damascena
GTAGAAAAACATTTACACTTCTAAACTATCTATCCTTATTCTCCTGGAGCCACCCTACTCCCCAAATCACAACATTCTCCAATTCACATTACATAATTCCCAACTTAACAACCATAATTCCACGGTTATCAGAGCAATTCTAAAACGAAAGGTACAACAGAATGAAAAGTAAAGAGGGTAAATGATCAATCAATCCTACAATGCGGAAGCAGTGACAACTATGCCTCAACTCCATGTATGCCCGATCTCAAATAATCTAGCCTGCAAACTGGGCATTTGAAACCAAAGGGCCCAGGGGAAAAGTATTGAAAAAAACACGTTAGTGTGAGTGGACAAAAAAATAAATAATTAAGATGATTTAAATGAAGCGAACTTGAATACTTTCCCACTTATTTAAATTTATAAAACTCGATGCATAACGTTTATAAAACGTATTTCTTTAAACTCAAAATCTCATGAAAACATACTAGCCCGCTGGTTAAGAGAAAACGGACTAGCCCCGCTAGTCAAGTATTAAAAGGATATGGGGAAGAAGAAATCACCATACAGGTAAAGGAGCCCCTTAGGCTCTTCCTACCATCGACTGCCACTCACACATAGATTATGTGAGGAAGAGAACTAATAACCTCAACTACCACTCACGTGAGGAGGAGAATAAATCACCTCGACTGCCACTCACAAACACAAAGTAAGTGAGGAGGAGACACAATCCGAACGACCCGAGTATGGTGAGGAAAACAATGGAAAACCGGTAAATCCATAAATCCATAAAGCTTCCCCAATATCGCACGAGAAAAATAATTATATTCCAATGACGTGGCCCCGCAAGCCAAAATATTCTCAAAATCATAGCAGATAGGCTAGATCAAATTATAAATTGTAACTCAGAAACAAAACTAAATCCACAATCAACAATAAGGCATTCCCAATGCCAAAACCGAAAGTCGATGTATAAATAAGAAAAATATCTCCATCGAAATCCCATTTCGAAAATCTTTTAAAAAAATCTCAAATCGACAAATAGAAATATATTTAATTCCGGAAACCACCTCGGAAAATAATTCGTCGAAAATCATTACTAAAATCGTAAATCATACTTTATTTCGAAATTCGCAATATCCTTTTTAAGACGTAGAGCCAAAATCATTCTAAAATTATAACCGAGATAAATCATAATCAAATTCAAAATCTGAAACTAATTAATATGCTCAAAGAATAATATTATAAACAAGTAAACCCTTAATTAGAGAAATGAATGCATGCATCATTATTTAAAACAAAAGTCCACTTACAGTACTATATAGGTGACCACGCATACGAGTTTCCTTCGTCGAGTAGTAACTCGGTATGGCGCCATGTACACAATTATATTCCGTGAATAACAATTCGGTAATTAAATACGATTCCCAAAATCAATCCTCTTAAGCCAACATCTCTATTTCCTTCTCTGATTCAACCCAAACTTTACCACCAATACCATTTCATTAATTTACAAGTTCTAGGGCTGATTCGAGAGAAATCCGACGGTCGGATTCTCATAAATCGATAACTGAAATTCTAAATTTCCAGGAATTTATAATCGATTCAAAACTTTCCCAATCTTCACTAAACTTCACATATAAGCTCTACAACATTTATAGGATTTAATAGGCTAAAAATTGAATTTGAAAAGCTGCCCTACGGGCCTTCAAGCGCGACCTACAGTGGCAGTGCGTGGGGTTCACGCGCCACCGGCAACCACCTCCGATGGCCACCAAAATTTGGTAGCACCACCAACTCAACAAACCCAACATTTTTCTCAACTACAACAAGTTCCAATTTTACTTTGAAGAGCTCCAATTTGGCCGGTGAAAATTTTCCATAAATTTCAAAACCCTAGAATCGGGTTTTCTTCGATTCTTTCTCCTCGCTGCAAATTGACGCATGAAACTTTAGGGGAAAGATAAATGGCCAAGGTGCTCCTATTGGACTTGGTTTGGTGGCCGGAGATGGCTAGAATTGAAAGAAATCACCGGAAATGCCGAACTGCTACAGTAATCTTCTTGGCTTGAATTCGAGCTTCTCCGGTCAAATCATCATGACCCACGACCACAAGCATATAGGAGAGGAGGAGAGGAGTCGACCGCCACTCGGGGCTCGTCGTTTGGTGGCTGGACGACGACAATTCAGAGGAGGAAAGAAAGGAGGCCGACGCAGGGAAAAGAGGGAGAGAGGAAAAGAGAAAAAGTCGGGGGAGAGAAGAGAGAAGGAGAAAGAAAAGTTACCCGGCCACAGTTTCTTTTCAAATTTATACTATCTACCATGAATAGTAACTTTGTATTTTGCTTATAACTTTCGCATACGAATTCTGATTTTTACATACTACATATGTACGGACTCGGTTTAACGTCTTCTACGACTTCCATGAAGGAAACTTTCTTAAATTTTGACCTGAACAAAAAGTCAACTTTTAGGGCCACTAAAAGTATCGAAATAGAGTAAAAGTGAAAGTAATTGTTGGTTACCGTCCAAATGACTAGTAAACCGGTAACTTTAGGTTCAGGACGTAACAAATGTAACCCTCATGTTCTTCAGAACCTTTAGCAACGAAAGTGGGTTTGCCGACAAATCTTACACTACTAGCAGACAAGAGGTTTAAACTCCTTATGGGACAACCACATTGCTTCAAATTTAAAAGCTCTACAGATCCTTCTTTTCTTATGTTTAATCGTTAAATAAATTGGACCATGATCTGATCCTATAATTAGAAGGTTTTTCGATTTAAGGTCAAGATAATTCATTGAGGAAGATTGGATAAACACAAGCTCTATCAAGCCGTTCATAAATCAAAGTATCATGCTTGTGATTATTGGTCCACGAAAAAGGCAAACCAACAGCATTCAGAGAGAATAAGTTTTTCTTGTTTAAAAATAAATGAAATTGAGCATATAGTTAGTTACCACCAAGTTTTTCCTCTAAACTTGTGTTTATGTAAAAATAATCAATAAGCAGCCATTGTTCATTTCTTGCTGGTTGCAGTTTGGCTAACTCATCCCACAACCCAGCTTGTTTTTCCTTTTGAGGATAGGCATAAACAAAGGTTGCATACCAAGACATATTTGTTGTATTATCAGCAATTACGCAATGAATAAACCTATATGGGGATGGATCACATCAAGCTTTACCATTCTGTTGTAAATATTAATGTGGCTATTCATGTAATAGCAATTAGTGTTGTGTGATATACGCCAATTAAGATTGATTGGTGATTGACAGAATATAATTAGCGATTGATTGATTGTAATAAGATGAGTGATTGATGTAATCATTAAATAGTTACCTTTTGTAAACCTGAGGTACTCCTATATAAACCTCATTGTGAGATGAATAGAATTACTCTATTTTCTCATACTTCATTATCTGTGTCTAAACTCTCCCTCTCTCTAATTCTTTTACTATCGTTTTACAACACATTATCAGCACGACAAGCTCTCGGATTCAGATTGCGAGTTGCGGAGAAGAGGTGGTTCATCATTCAATAAAGAGAAGAGGCGAATAACTCCTGAGTTATTGGATTGACTGAGAAGACAACCTTCTCAGTTTTGCACATATAAACTGAAGATTCGTCTGTTCTTCATCAAGTATTTTTCTTTTCAAAATCTAATTTTATATTCATGCTTATTGAGCCTATTGATTGAATATGAACAATCACCCATGAACCCCTAAATTTACTTTATTAATTTATTTGGTTGATACATATTTATCTGTTGTATATATTTGTTCATGTTTTTGGATTTGATTGACATATATCATGACACATTCACATGTATGATTCCTATTTAATATTACTACAATGCTAGAAGCATTTACCCAATTTATTACCTATACGAAATGCCAGAAGCATTAATGAGATTTGAACCCATTTCCTTAGGTACATAACCGCTGCATTAATTTATTTATGTTATGATTTAATAACATCTATTGAATTTTGTTATGTTATAATTGTGAATATTAATAGAGGCTGAGTCAAAAGCTCAAATCAAGCCCAAAGTCATAACAACAAATTTGAGCCAGAAGCTCAAGCCCAAGTTACAAGGCCAGAATAGAAGCTCACTACATGTTGCCATGACAAAAGTTATGAATCTTCTCAAACTAGGCTCATCCAGTTGGATGCGATGTCTAGGCATGGTTCAGATGAGGCCGTTACTTAAGTGAGCCTCGCTCCACCTAAACCTCATCATTCCTTACCTGGTCGTATTTAATTGGAGTTACCTAAAGAATTGAGTAATAACTTTTTACTTGGCAGACCAGCCTGAGCCCAGCAGGCCCACTCTCCCTCCGCGGGACCTAGCAGCCCAGCAGGCCTCACACATCATTTGACTTACGCATGAAAGCCCGGGTCACAAGCGAGCAGACTAAGCCCGATAGGCTTCACTATCAAGCCCACTCATTCTTTGGTCCAGCAGAATCAAAATAAAAGGAAAAATGATTTCATATTGTAAATAGATTCACCATATCTAATATGTGTAATTAATTGCCAGAAGCATTTATTCACATAATTGTATGATAATTAATATGTTATTTTATTAGCATGCAATTAATATCTCAATTGATTTGTGATTTTTATTTTTCCAATTTGTGAGATTATTTCAATTTGCTCAATTCAATATTATTGTGTTACTTGTCTAAATTTTCGCACTAGCATATATGTGTAGAAAATGTAGGTACCTAATGAACTAGAAGTTCTAAATGAACCAGTAGTTCATATATAAATCGAACTTGTAGTTTCGATAATGCCGTTTAAGAAACTTGAAGTTTCCTTCATAAATTCACCACACATGATTAAACCAGTAGATTTTACATGTCTAATCCGATTTTTCATACCATGTTATAGAACCTGAAGTTCTCATTACTTGCTTATGGATGATATTACCCAAAGCACTAATATTATTTGTTTCTATCCTGTAAGAAATGTCAAATCTCAACATGTTTGACTTTGTTGCTTTGGACGTTTCCAGAAGAAACTATCTAAAGTGGACTCAAGATGTGAAAATTCATCTGACTACAAAGAAGATGAGATCAACAATCGTTACTAACAATGTCGTCACTGAGGCTTTTAAGGCGAGTGCCATAATGTTCATAAAGAAACATATGGAGAAAGCACTCTAAGTTGAGTATCCGATGAAGATGATCCACAAACTCTTTGGGTCGCTCTGGAGGAGTACTTTAACCATCATATGACCATTTTCTTGCCTGTAGCAAGACATGATTAGCAAGATATTGAACAAGCCCATCTACCCAAAACAATACAAGGAGAGGCACTTTACTAATTCTCAGAATTGATCACTATCTTGTTGCTCGTTGAAATGAACAACAACCTCATGTTGAGGAATGATCAAGCCAAACCCATCAGTACCTAAGCAACTCTTTTGCTTGAAGCAAATGATGTTACTCATCGCAAACCTAATTGCGAAAGGAGAAATTGTGGCCGTGGAAGGGACAAAAAGTTTGATATTTTCAGACAAGGAAAGAGAGGTGGGCCCATATAACCGGCCCAAAACATGGCCCCATGTTATAGTGCCCCTGCCCAACAAGCCAAAGTGGAAAAGAACACTGGTTCGGCCCGCTGCCACCAAAATCAGCATGATCTTTGTTACCGATGTGGAGGAATTGACTGGTGGTCCGCACTTGCTGTACGATAGCCGAAGCAGTAAATGAGTATTACGCTAGTCACGGAACTCAAAATACTAACTTTATTGAAGGGTCATTTTCTATCTATTCTACACTATAGATCATGGATTTTCAGGCAGTTGCTGAACATACCGAAGATTAGAACTCGAAGACATGGGTATAATTGGCCCCTTGTGCCATATCTATTTCATCTTAATTAATGAAACATCTTTGGATTTTGGTGATTTATGTTTTCAATTATTTTGGATTATGGAAATGTGGTTATGTTCGAATATATTTAATTCAATAAACTCATTTATACATGTGATCTATTGAATTAAATAAATGAATAGACATATTTTGTGGGGAAGTTTGTTGTCTGATTAAAAGTGCTATTACGCATACCATATTCCCAGATCGGAGATATTTTTCAAACTTATTGTCTATTCATACCTCTGTGACAACTGTATCAGGCCAATCCAACCTAATAGAGGGTTATGGCAAAACCCACTGTATGTTGTCCAATGGTACTGAACCTACCATTAATGAGGCCTTATAATCTCCATATTCCAGAAGAATGTTATTGAGTATTAAAGATATTTGAACCAACGGTTACCACGTTGAAACCACTGTGAAAATGAGTGGAATATCTTTGCATAACCTCCGAGTGTGCGGCCAGAAGTGTACATTGGAGAAATTGAAATATGTTAGCTAGAAGCTAACTAATTCAAGCAATTACTTGCTATGGCATGACCGTTTGGGACACCCAAGTCAAAGTATGATGCATTGTATCCTCAACTCATCGCAGGTGCATCCTCTTCTGAATAAGGGTCTTGTATATAATGACACACTATGCCATTCTCATTAAGAATATTTAATACTAAATCATCATATGCAAAGACTAGTACATACACCACCATTTTTCTGCACATAATGCAAGAGAAATTTGTGGACATATCCAACCACCATGTGGACCAGGTAAATATTAATGGTTTTGGTTGATGTATCGACAAAGTGATCACATGTTACACTATTGTCCACAAGAAAACGCTGCTTTTGCTAAACTCTCACCCAGATCATGAAATTGAGGGTTCACCACACAGATTATCCCATAAAGTCTATAAGACTTGATAATACTAGAGAGTTTACATCGAAGTCTTTCGATGATTATTGCATATCCCTTGGGATTAATGCTGAACATATGGTTCCCTACGTTCACACCCAAGATGGTCTCGCAAATAAAATCTTGGTAATGCGCACCAAGCTTCTAGTTTTTGCGTGGGGCTATGCAATCTTGCATGCATCTATGTTGGTCCTGTTGAGACCCACTGCTACCAACCTTACTCCGCGTTACAGCTGGTGACTGGGTACGAACCTGATGTTTCGCACTTACGCGCATTTGGGTATGCAGTTCTCGTGCGAATTGTGCCGTCACAACATACAAAATTGGGTTCTCAACAAAGGATGGGCATACATGTAGATTATGAGTCCCATCCATTATGTGCTCTTTAGAGCCTTTGACAGGCGATCTCTTTACCGCTTAATTTGCGGACTGTCACTTTGATGAGACAGTCTTCCCGCCGTTAAGGGGAGATAAGAACGTCACCGTTGCTAATGAACGACGTGAATTAACATGGAATGTCCCCACAATGTCTCATCTTGATCCCCAAACCGCACGAAAATAGTGAAGTGCGGACAATTCTAGATCTATAGAGTATAGAATACAATATGCCAAATACTTTCTTTGATCTAGTTAAAGTGACGAGATCATATATACCTGCTGCAAATGTGCCTGCAAGGATAGAAGTCCCTGTAGGATGTGTCGTCCCAGATGGACGAGGTACGACCATGGCGGCTAACCAGTCATATGTCCCTACCTAGAAGCGAGGTAGACCATCAGGTTCGAAGGATTCTTATCCCAGAAGAGGGTAAACTTGGCACAAACGAATCCTCTTGACATCGCAATCTCAAACCGATTCATCTCATGAGATAAATCCGGATTATGGGTTCGTCCTAGAAGAGACCATGTTGGGGGAGGCTCCAACATTTGAAACCACTCCCGAGAATAGAGAAATCTCGATAAATTTAGTGAGATTTGGAATCGGATTGAGATTATCATCGATGATATATTAGTATTTGCAGTGGCCACCCAAATTACAATAAGCAATGACCTCGAACCTTGCTTTGTTGATCAATTAATATCAACGAAGAGATGACTAGCCAAAAAGGAAATAAGCAATCCAGGTCGAATTAGATTCCTTGATAAAGAGAAAGGTGTTTGGACCTGTTGTTCTTACACCTCCCCATGTTAAACCCGTAGAATTTAAATGGGTATTTGTAAGGAAGCGTAATGAGAAAAAACGAGTTGTGATACACAAGGCTCGTGTAGTGGCGCAAGAATTTTCTCAATGCCCTATGATTGATTACGAGGAGGCGTATTCTCCCGTAATGGACGTCATAACGTTCCGCTAACTTTTCAGTTTGGTAGTTTCCGAAAAACTGAATATGTATCTTATGAATGTGGTCGCAACTTATCTCTATGGGGATCATAATACATAGATATACATGAAAGTTCCTGAAGGACTTATGATACCCAATGCAAATAGTTCTAGACCACGGAACCCGCTCTCCATTAGTTTTGAGGCGTTCACTTTATAGATTGAAAAAATCTAGACGAAAGTGGTATAACCGTCTAAGTAAATATTTGATCGGGATGGGATATGTGAATAATAAACTATGACCATGCGTGTTTATTAAGGAAACAAGTTTCGGGTTTGTAATTATGGCGGTTTATGTCAAATACATGAATTTGATTGATATTCCTGAAGAGATCAAGGAAACCGCAAAGCACCTGAAGTCAGAATTTGAGATGAAAGCCCTTGGGAGAACAAATTATTGTCTCGACCTGGAGCTCGAGCACAGTGCAGATGAAAAATTTGGTCCACATCCAGAAGATGTTAAGATGCTTTAATGAGGATAAAAGCAAGCACACCCATGGTCGTCTGAAGTCTAGAAAGAACCGGATTGTCCTGCAGATGATGACAAAGAGATATTGGTGCCAGAAGTCTCATATCTAAGTGCAATAAGCGCATTATTGTACTTGGCTCAATGCCCTAGATAAAACATCTCATTCGATGTGAACTTGTTAGGTACATATAGCTCTGTGCCAACACGCCGCCAATGAAATGGCATAAAAGACATTTTTCGCTACCTTAGAGGTACTGCGGATATAGGCTTATTCTATACCTACGCACCAAGGAATGGATCAAACCCCCTTGGTCCTCGGAATGATGCTCGCCTTGTTGGATATGCTGATATAGACTATCTATCAGACCCGCACAAGGCACGTTCCCAAACTGGTTATATCTTACCATTGGGAATACTGCAATTTCTTGGAGGTCTACTAAATAAACACTTATTGCTACTTCTTCGAATCATGTTGAGATACTAGGTCTTCACGAAGCAGTATATGAATGTAATGGCTAAAAGCAATGTTCTAAAAAACAGCCGCCCAGGCTGCCTAGGCGCTGGGCGGCGGCAGACCGAGGAGATTATTGGCTAAACGGAGCTCTTAGGTGGAATGGATATAGGCGGCCTGGGCGTCCGTCTAGGCGGTCTGGGCGGCAAGACGACTAGGCGGGTTTCTGTTTTTTCTTCTTCTTTTCGCGACATCTAAAACGGCCTACACCATTAGATCCCTAAATCAATGAGATATTGATACCTAATCTGCCTAAACCATTCGATTCCCAAAACTCCTATTCGATCTCCGGCCTCTCCCTACCAAGCCACCGCGCCTCTGCATGACTCATTCACGCCTTCACCGCAGCTCTCCCCAGCCACCACAGCTCCAGTGCTTTATCTCGGCGGCTTCAGACTCTCTTTGTAATGCGCGCCGCCTTCAATCTCTAACTCTGTAAGTCCCTTTGCTCCCTTGAATTGGAAGTTTGAATTGGTATTTCACTATTTTGATTAGTGGGTAGTTCGGTAATGGGTACTTCACTCTGTAATGGGTAATGGGTATTTCACTCTATAATGGGTACTTCTTTTCTTCGTTCTTCACTTCTTCATATCTGCTAATGCTCTGCGGCTCTGCTATTTCAAATTGATTAATTCTGTTCTTGATTTCTTTTTATTTGTTATTTGTGAAGGACAGTAACTTTAGGTGCAATTGTGGAAATGTATCCAAAATTCCAAATACATTATAGGTCTGTTGTTAGAAGTTGAGGATGCTAAATTGATTTAGAAGCTATGCATTTTGTTCAGATTTAGAAGCTAAATTGATGCGCTATGCATTCTGTTCAGATTTGGAGGCACTCTGTTCAATTTATATGCATAATTGTTTCCATGCATTATGTTCAATTTATATGCATAATGCATTCTGTTCAAATTTAGATGCATTCTATTTTTGCCATGTTGTAAAGAAGCGAGATTGTTAAATGAATAAATGTTAATGCATTTTGCCATGTTGTAAATGTTAAATGTTAATGTTAATGCATTCTGCCATGTTGTAAACTTGTAATGAAGCAAGATTGTTTTTGTTTCATTGTTTGTTTTTTAATAGGAGGAAACTTGATGGCATCTTCCGGAGGATCTAGTGGCGAAGAAGAGTTAGAGGTTTAGGCTTGCACTTGTTTTATGAGTTATGACTTTATAGCCTTTATGTATGCTTATTTAGGACTCTTAAAATTTGAATATTCTAGGTGTAATTTTATTACTTTTTGAGTTTTTATAAGTTTATATATTTTTAATTACATAAATAAAAGCTATAAAAATTAAATAAAAATTAAAAATACAAAACCGCCTAGGCACCCGCCTAGCCGCCTGGGCGCTCCTCCCCAGCCCACCGCCTGACTAGCGCCTAGCGATTTTTCGAACCTTGGCTAAAAGCTGTTACAAAGCATGTTCGAAGTACATGTGGATTGCATTCCACCACTGATGAACCAACCATTATCTACGAGGATAATGCTGCTTACATAGAGCAGATAAAGATGAGTTTCATCAAAGGAGACAACACCAAATATATTGTACTGAAGTTCTGCTTCAATCAGTAACAACAGGAGCATCAGAAGATTGAAGTTAAGCAGGTTTGATCTGAAGACAATTGTGCAGACCTCTTTACTAAGTCACTACCAAAGTCTATATTCCAGAAGCATGTACAAGGTATTGGTCTACGTAAATTATATGAATTACCTAACATGTAATTTTGAGGGGGAGTCAAAATCAGGGGGAGTATCCTAAAGCATACTCATTTGACCATCATGTACTCTTTTTGTCCTTCGTCCAGGGTTATTTTGTCCCACTGGGTTTTGTTACCTGGCAAGGTTTTGACGAGGCACATCTTTAGCATGGTCACCCCACTTACTGCATCCAGAAGATGCTTTGATTTGACATATATGCATTTGCTCATCTTTTCTCTTCAACCACGGGTTTCTCCCACTGGGTTTACCGGGCAAGGTTTTGGTGTAGCAACTCTAATGCATCCCTCTCGTAGACAACTACCTACTTATGGTGCTGATAAGAAGACTCCACCTATCTCTAAAGCTGTGATACTGCTAATCCACACTCAAGTGCGTTGTGCTATTTTTCTCCTTTGACCAAGGTTGTTTTTTCCCACAGGGTTTTTATTACATGCAAGGTTTTTGACGAGACAACTTAGAAGCGCATAGCAAGGACAACACTATTGACATGAAATATCCAAGGGGGAGTGTTGTAAATATTAATGTGGTTATTCATGTAATAGCAATTAGTGTTGCGTGATATATACCAATTAAGATTGATTGGTGATTAACAAAATATAATTAGCGATTGATTGATGTAATCATTAAATAGTTACTTTTTGTAAACCTGAGGTACTCCTATATAAACCTCATTGTGAGATGAATAGAATTACTCCATTTTCTCATACTTCATTCTCTGTGTCTAAACTCTCTCTCAAATTCTTTTACTATTGTTTTACAACACATTCTAGATTTTCAGAAAAGTAAAATGCAACCACATTGTCCGTTTGGAGAAATAACAAAAGAGCCATCATAAGGTAACTCCTTCGTTTTATTTAAAATAGTACTAGGCGCTCTTCTGTCAACGATACAGAGCAGATCGATATCAAAAGAAGAAGCATAGAAAAGAGATTGTGCAACAAAACCAGCCTATGCACTGCCTCTACTGTTCCAACTCATAACCTTCATGGTTTCTACATTTTGAGAGATGAGGTGATGTCCTCCTCCGCATTAGCATCAGCATTAGCCATACTCTGGTCTTCAGTCATATCTTTGGTCTTCTTTTTGGAGCCGAAACCCATCCCAAAGCTATTAGCAGCAAACACCAAAGTCCTCCTACCATTAATCATCTTAACCCTTAACTCATTCATATCGTGATCATCTCTCACAAAGCCCGATGCCCTAGCATCACTAAAGTTCTCATACTACATGTTAGGTGAACTGAAATTAACATAAAAGTAATCAACTGCATCCTTTAGAGAATAGACCTCCTCCAGAATTGGATCATTCCCACATGTATTATCATAAAGTTTAGTTATTTCAGGAAGAGAAGAATAACATAGAACAAAGCTATCATGATTAGAAGAGATCACCACCTCCTCCTCACTGGAGGATGAACTTTTCCTAGAGCCTTCAACATTGCTTTTTGCTTTCTTGTCACCAATGATGATTGTACCATGTCCTTTTGCAGCATCCTTTATAGGTAACACCCGGTTTCACCAAGGCCAGCTTGCTGCTAGCCACAGTATTTCCCTTGTTGCCAGGGTCTACAACCACATTCTCCCCTTCTTAGCAGCGTTATCACTTGACTCAGCCTTAGTAGCCCTTGATGTAGCTTGATTCCTTTTTCTGACCAATATCACATAATTATTTTCACCAATATCACAGAATCAAATTATTTTCACCAATATCACAGACTCTTAAGTTTCTCCAATTTCCCAAGGATGAAGGCAGTTCCCCTACAAATCTGTTGTTGTTTAGTTTCAATGTCTTCAAAGACAACAAAGAGCCTATTGTGGCAGGAATCTTTCCGGAAAAAGCGTTGCTGCTTAAATCAAGAAAGACTAGATTTTTGAAAGGTGTCCCGCAATCTAGAAGGTCTCCAACTATAGATGGTTGCTTGAGAGATTAAGAAAGTTTAACTTACTGTAGTTACCTTTGCTTGCACACAAGAAAGAAATTGATCCTGAAAGTTTATTATTGGAGAGATCCAAAGAAGATACTTTTGACAGAACCAAAGGGATTGGACCTTCAAATTGATTTGAACTCATATTGATCAGAGGATTATGTGTAAATCCTTCTAATACCGAATTCGGAAACAATGTTCCTCCAATTTGGTTGTGAGAGAGATCCATATACTCTAATTCCAGAGGAATTTGACGACCCCAAAACCAACTTGGAAGAATAACAGAAATTCCAGCATTAGCAGAGATGTCAAGATAAAAAAAATTCTCTTGAGTTCGAAGCCATTCTGGAAAATACGGTCCAATCTTGCAAGATGCTAAATGTATCGTACTCAATTGAAAAGGTGGAACCGATCTAGGATCAAGGTTGAATATAAATTAGTTGTGGGACAAATCCAACCATCTTAGTTCATAGAGTTTTGAGAAATTAATGGATTTCTGAAATCTACCCGGTGAAAGAGTTGGATGACAGACTCAAGACTATTAGTTTGGAGAGTTTTGAGAAATGGATATCTGAAATCTCCCCGGTGAAAGAGTTCCTGTCAAGAGAGATAATCTCCAAGTTGGACATTTGGACAATACTTTGAGGTAGTCATCCGGTTGAACGGTTCCCATCGAGGTATAATTCTTTCAATGATGAAAACTTGGAGAGATTAGGAAATGAGCCCTCAAGGTGATTTGCCTGTCAAACCTTGAGGTAGTCATCCGCTCAAATTGTTTGTCGATATATGCAACGTTTGCAAACTACACAGGGTCGCATTCACAGAGAAACCAGCTGGATATGCATTTTTAATTCTGAAAACATCAGTAGCTAAACCACTAGTTGAGTGTTATAGGGATAAAGACTAACAAGGCTGTTGCTGTGGTTGAATAGCCATTGGAGTACTGTTGAATTGAGTTGGTCGGAAGAGAGAAGAACACTCTCAAGATATTGAGAAAAATTTGTGAGTAAGAGTAGTACTGGAAAGTGGAAACAACTGGAGGAGGAAGATCACAGTTGTATAGTTCCAAGCCTCTTAGTTTAGGGAGCCTATCAACTGCTTCCAGCCAATCAAAAGCAGTACTGAGATTGTTGTAGGAAAGGTCCACGTATCTTAAAGAAGAAAGATGAGAGAGCCAATTGAGGTTTTCTATTCTAGTAAAGTAAGTGGAGCCAAGATCGAGATGTTCCAAGTTCGTGAGGTTTTCAATTTGATATGGAAATGGTCCGCTAATAAGATTAGATGAGAGATCGAGGTACCCTAATTTCCTCAACGAACCAATGAAATCTCGAATGCTGTCAAGATTCAACTCATTGCTGCTGGGATCCAAAGATTCCAAAAACTCTAACTCGAATAGTTTAGAACTAATGGTACCTTTCAAAGGCTGCATTGTAGACTCAACGTATGGAAATTGAAGATGAAGTTCAATGACATTGCTTGTCTGGTTGCTGCACTGAATTCCTGCCCATCTACAACAATCTTGACTCAATCCCCACGAAGAGAGTCGATTGTATTTGTCCACAATGTCTTTTTTGAATGCAAGGATGCTTCCCTTTCCCTCTCAATGCATCCATCTACACAAGGATTCATGTGCAGTACTAAAAGTAGCCCTACGATGCATAAAAGCAACTACTTCTGTCAACGTGATAACCAAAACCAAGACTGATAAAGATTCATTCAAGACCAAGCACGTACAATTTAGTACATGCTAATTAGCCAACAGAACTATTTTTATGCAGTTAACAGTTGTTGGGGAGAAGATTGCCGACCATTATGTATGTGAGTCTCTCACACGCATAAGAAATGGAATTTTCACATTCTATGGTCTTGAAATAAATGTGCATGCTGACCTGAAAAGACTAATTTTCACATTCTGGCACCTGGAGTTCTAGTCTAATTCTCACACACAAGTCATATTCTGGAGGCAGAGCTTCTAAGTCATTTTCAGGTTAACAAATTAGAAGCTCTCCCTCCAAAGAAAACAAAACACAATCCTCAGAAAGTTGGAAACCTGAAAATGGTTTCCACAGCTAAAAGTCAAATACCCAACGGTATTTATACTAAAATTGCACTCATCCATTAACTGAAAGAAGAGATGCCAGCAGCAATCTGCAATTAGATCAGCAACATGAAATACAACATTTTAGTATCCGACATCCTGCTATGGAATTTGAATACAACCCCTTTCCACATTGTCCTTACAATATCACAAAAAGCACATCCTATTCACCTCTGTGTTTCGAAAAATATAACTCTACTTCCTAACTGGCCACGTACACAAATTTGGCGCTCTTTGCTTCTATTAGTACCGTCCAAGGTTCACAGCTCATAACACTACACTCTGCATGACACTCTACTAGCAGCAACAATGGTCTTCATGGTTCCATAAGACTAACAATTGATTTCATCATCTCTCCATCCAACCATTACTATTATAGCTTTCTGTACTCCCTAACAGTTAAGTTTAGAAAAAATTGTCAGTTCCATTTACTAATGAAGTCTGCAATACTTGCATGGACACCGATTAATGTAACCAATACATGAGAAAGTATTTTCCGAACCATACCAACCGAATATCTGATCAAAAATACAACATTGAAGTCACCTAATTGTAATGCATAAACATCAGGAGGCACCATATTTAGTTATTGTTTTCTTTTAGATCAAGTTCTTTGTAACATATTTGTTGCAATTTTCTGAAAGACGATAAAAGTACAATATACAAGGCTCTTGCTGTAACAAATTTTAATATTTTGTTTAAACCTACTTTTTCCAATATGGATAAAAAACATTCATACACGGGCTATACCATACATTGCATTGACAACCCCAAACTGAAATTAGCTTGTATTGGTACCAAGAATAATGTTTGCAACAAGAATACAGATCCTCAATTAATAAAGAAAATTAACTTTGCTCTAGTAATATTTTTTCCCAAACAGACTTATGGTTAATTAATAACACTTATACGCTCTGAGTTGTCACACGACAACCCCAGAGCCTAGCTGGGAGAATAATCACTGAACTTACCCAATATATGATATAAAAGCATTAGCTAAACTCAACTCCCTGAAGCAGGTCTTCATTGGACCACCAAATCATCAGCAGAGTAATAATCTGCGATGAGCTGGTACATGTATGATAAATTATGGCCTCCATTGGAAAGAAAGAGAGATTGTCAATGATACATTTATCTAGGAAATCAGGATATATAAAACAGAAAATTTTCAAAATACTGATCTGAAATTGATGGTTTTAGAGGAGAGGCTAGACATAAGCTATGATGGCGGAATATATCAAATCATAACATTATATGTCCATTTTCATTTTTTTTTCCTTTAATTGAATAGAAATGCAAAAGGTGAAACCTATCTTGAATGAATCTAAATCCATACAGTATCTACGTGTCGGTGATAAATAGACCACCAAGCTTTGGTAGCACAAAATCAAATGTAGGATGACAACATGCAGAAGTGGGGAACCAGTGCCACTTCGAAAATTCATGCAATCTGAGAATTCTCCAAAATCCAGCAGCTCAGAAGGAGATCTTAATTCATTCAGCAAGACTTCAGGGTTGTCAAACAGCTAATAACACACTAGCAGCCAGCATAAACTTGAATGATACCTGAGAGTAATGCTATCTATTTACCATCTGACTTAATTATCAAACAGCTAAAGAAGAATTAATTCTTAGATGGTATGTGACTTAAATGATTCCTTCTACTCAACTCTTTCAAAGCTGCTCTTTACTTGCTGCCCCATGGGTGGATTGTTATTAGACCAAGTTGTTTTTAACCCAAAAATGAAAACAAAACGAAGGATAGGATAAAAATACAAGTAGTTTTGTGTTATGTAACCTTGTGACTGCCAGCAGGTACAACAAAAGGGACAGCATGCCTTTGGGCAGCAGGTGCAACCATATTGAACCCAACAGGTGCTATAACACCACCACTGGCCATGACAGCATGAGCACCAACTATAACCTTAAAAATACAAAGTTCAACGTCAAGCTGGAACAGAGGATGTAGATTCTCAAATACACGACTGCCTCCTACCATGTTCACTCGAGATATCATAGCAAAAATTGCAGAATCAGTCATCAGCGTGGTTTGCAACCAATACTTTTGCAAGAAGATGCCCCTGATAGCTAATAGGAACCACTTAATAACAAATTAGAATGATCTAGGCAGACAATTCGCCAAAGGCAGGTAAGCTTTTGCCTGTTGGTAGTCTGCTATTTCCATATGTTAAGCACATCTTTTCGGGTTTAGGGTTTAAGATATGGAAACAAGTAGACATGTGCTAAGATGAGGAAACAGCATACCACCAAGGAACCATCCAAAATATGAAAATTAGAAATCTAAAACTTTGGACGAGACTGAGATGGGGATGAGCCAAATAGGGATTGGGGTGCGGTTGAGCCGAACATAGGCTGCGACGAAGTGGAGCCTGAACTGGCGGTGGAGGGATTGAATCCGAATGAAGGTGTAGAAGCTGCTGTGGTGGTGGTGGTTGTTCAGCCGGTGGAGGATCCGAATCCGAATGAGGGAAACGGGTTCGGGTTCGGGTTCGGGGCGGGGCTAGGGTTTGGGGTACCGACAGCGGAGGAGGTGGTGTTGGATAAGAAGCTGAAAGGGGAGAAGGAGGTGGAAGGGTTTGAGGGAGCGGAGCCGAAAGGGGGAGGATCCGACTCCGAACCCAGTGGCGGCGGTGACGGGCGCAGAGGATCCGAAAGGGGAAGTGGATTGAGAAGCGGAGGCCGCGGAGGATCCGATATTGAAACCCGATAT
>LYNE01006094.1:0-23538 GCA_001662545.1 Rosa x damascena
ATTATTATTTATTTTGGGCAGGTTCCAAATCAAGATTGTACTAAATAGTACACAGGAAGGGTGGACGCGAGTATGCGACCCTTCTTCACCATTCGTGTGTTTCACTATATCTGAAGGTTTTTATGAAACCTATTTTGTTGCAAGAGTTCTATATTTTTGAAGTTGATTTTATAATCTACTATACTTATGTAAACTTTATTAAGAAATTTTGAAAGGAAAAAGAGGATAAGCATCACATGTGTTTGGGTGTAATGTTCAGTCTGCAAGTCAACTGTGAGAAACCAGGATCATGTGAATTTGCTACCAATGGGAAATTTATTGGAGTCACATCCAACCAGCTCAACTACATGTTCGGTTGGCATGCAATATTTACCCTAATCATAAAAACTCAAACCTTTTTGAAGTTTGTTCCAATTTCAATCCTAATGCGACCAAAGTCGACATATTAGTCCAACCGTGTTAACATTTACGCATTAAGCAAATAGTATGAATCTATTATCTATGATGGTTTTAGAATTTAGCATGATCATTGCTGAAGGCCAAAGTCAAATAGAAAGGCAAAATAGAATTTGAATGGAAGTTGGTATCGATATTCTTGCAATGCTTATCCATATCGAATAATATATCCAATTTCATCTTTCTCTGAACCAGTTCACCCGGCTTGGTCTGATTAACCAATTTTTATTTTATCTCTTAATTGTTCCATGTAAAGACTGATAAAAAAAGAGATTCATGTATTTTTTATGAGATAGCTCATTTCGGAATATATTGAATTGTGCTCTCCGTATGAATACGCTCTCCAAAAGAAGTACAAGATCAAGAGTTTGATACAATTACATACACAATAGTCTTAACACGTGTACTCCAACGTTATCATGATCGTTGAGTTTGCCAATGACCCACAATCCAGAACACACGACCCACAACGCGGTGCATACGCGAACCAAACTGTATAACCCAGTGACCCGAAAGCCTCAAAATTAATAAGAATAATGTTAAACCTGATGCTTTATCTTCTGCAATCATAAAAATCAATTTGCTTGAGATTTGATGACACTAATCTAAATCAATTAATTCTCTATTGTTGCTATCTTTTTTGTTTTTGTTTAAAGCCCTATAATCTCAAACCAACTGATAGAAATTGGTCATATACTCATAGAGACATAGCGTCATAAGAATCTGACTACTAGTGAGAAAGCTCCGCACTTTTCGGAGGAGAAGTTTCGTTTTCGAAGAAAGAGTAAACTGCTCTAGTTTCCATGTTCCGTCCGGCGACACGTCTTCGGGACGTCGTCGTCTGACGGGTAGGTAGTTTCTCGCAATCCACCAGTGAAGGACCATTGTGGAGTTTAGGCCTGGACAAGGACGAGCGTTGGTGGAGATATCTCAGTTTGCCATCGAGAAACAATCTGCAATCGCCGGTGTCAAGGAAACCTGGAGATGGCCGGACCGGTCAATCGAGGAGGCAACAGTTGATGATGGCTGGTGGATCTGGCAACGGTGCTCCGGCTACGGTGGCGGTTCGGTGGAGGTTCGATGGCTTGGTTCTTGCCTCGATCTGGCAATACTTCCTGCCTTGATCTGGTCGAGACGACGACGATTGGTGGATTGCTCTATCGACATCAATGGCGATCCGGTTCATTGGCTCGGTGATATGCTGGTTATGGTGTGGCCATTCTGACCAGGTAAGGTTGCCAGTCATGGACAATTTGGGTCGCGGGCCTGGCGGCGAACTTATTCCACCTAGGCGTGGTCCAGCTACTGGTGATGGTGGTGCGTGTACGACAGCACGCAGGGGAGGATGCAAGGGAAGTTGGGTTGTTGGGCTTTTCATGGTGAGCTTGTGATCTTTCGTTAGGTATAATAAGTATTGTTGCCAATTTCAGTCTTTGTAGGTTTGTTTTTCAAATAAATTTATGCCATTCTCTAGTAGAATTAGGTGGGCTTTGTCCCAGCTTGCACGTTAGGTGTGCCTTGTCTGTCCTAGTTATGAGGCGTGTTGTTGTTGCCTGGACGCAACCTTCTAGTGACACAATGAAACAGAGTACCATCGGTCTTAGTTCCGATTGGCAATATTGTGAGACAGCTGATTTCATTTGTCAACTAATGATCCTCTTCGTGAGAGTGATCTTGCCGGTCTGTCACCATCAAGCAAATGCAGTTGCCAGAGGTGCAACCATTGCTATTTGTTGCATGTTAGGATACATTATCTTTGTAGATGTTCCTGCTATTATTGCGGGATATTCTCTTGACGCTAGTTGTAAGTTGGGGTTAAGGCACCATTCCCCCCCCCCCCCCCCAATGTATCATTATGTTTCATTAATCAACGAACAATTCTTAGGTTCACTCCTAGGGTGAATGAGCATATTCACCCCCTCTTGCGATTAACGCATAATAATTTTATAATTTTCTAGTCCAACCATTCATGTTATATAACGTAATACAAATATTAGCTCTGTAAAAAATCAATCAAATTGAAGACCTTTTAGTTATTCATTTCTATGAAATACATGGACGGTTCATCATAGTAGTAGTAAGTGTTGTTAGAACCATCCATTGGTTTGATTCAATTAGATAATTAAACGACTTCCAATTCGATTGATTTTTTACAGAGATGATCTTTAAAGGATAATTTAAGATATAGACCGTTGGATTATAAATTTATTAAGTAAAAATATGTTAATCAACAAGGGGGGTGAATATAGGGTGAACCTAAAAATTGTCCTTAATCAACGCTTAAGGGCAACTGCATCGGCCCTTCTTAAAAAAAAAAAAAAAAAATCTGACTACTAACTCCATATACAAAGAAAATAAGGAAGTACTTTATTTTCATAAATTTTTTACTTCATTACATAATTGACTAATATCTAAATTTTAATTTTTAAAATATAGTAATTAAAAAATATATATAGTATATAATGAAGCCAATTATTAAGGGAATCGTTAAATTTAATTTTTGAACTACCATATATGCCCTCACATAATATAAATATTAATAAACAAATTATTTCTATATGAAGATAATATAGTCAATAGAGTATATCATATTTGAAAAATTTGCAATACCTTCCATGAAAAAATGAGAAGTTTCTCCAAAATCAGGACATAAATTGCTGTAACTTTTTTAATTTAAAAAATAATAAAATAAAACTCAATTGACATGTACGGAACACACGTTAAGGGGCTAATATATAATTACGAATATATCTTACCTAAATAACTAACGTACTATGTATCCGTACCGCGTTTGAATGACCTGCGATCTAGATAACACTGATTTACTCGTGGATCCAAATGCGTACACATGCATACAATCCATATTAATAAATGTGACCAGCCTTCCATCGCACCTTTCGTTATGTTGCACCGTCGAAGCATTATATACTAGTAGCAGATTTCTTCACCGGACAGATAAGAGCGTCCAAGAACGAAAGCCAGCTAGCTAGTTCGCCCCGCGACGTCATCTGTGGATCAAAGCTGGTGGCTGACGCCTTCTTTTGCTTCTGTGGTGGGTCAGATGACGGCGGATCGTCATCTTGAGAGAGAGAGGCCAAAAATAGAAAAGGTTCTCTGGCGGTCTGGAAGCGATCCCACACCAACATTGCTTGTCGTCTACGACAGCACCGCAACAATGGCTGCCTTCCATCTCCGCCGTTAATTGTATGATGACGATGTTAAAAGCGAAAGTCAAGACTTAATTAACAATATACGCGTGGTTTTGCGTATAGATCACCCCAAGTACATCTGACCAACCCATTTTATCTCGAGAACCCTAGACCACAACTTTCTTTATCATTTATCAAAGCACTTGGGCTATCGCAATCTGACCTGAATTAGCGATGATCATATTTTATGTCTTTCCTACACGTCCATCATACTCTTAATTCTTAAACCGTTAAGCACGATAAAATTACAGGGGAAAACGTTAAACCGACTAGCATTAAGCATTCAAGCTTAAAACACAAGAATAATTGAGAAAACTCACGATTTTCTAAAAAATTACAAATATAGTTACATTAGAGAGGATTGAGTACAGAGATCGATGTTGCATATATGCATGCTTATCATAAGTTAATTGAGTAAAACTAGGTCAAATTAATATTATTTATAATGCAGCTTAATCTATTGACCAAACCAGCCCCATTCTTAAGAGTACAAATTAAGCCAAACAGATTAGCTTCAGAATTAACTTTGTGACTTAATGTACAAAATGCTTCTTTACACCAAACCAAAAGGCCAAAACTGGGAATGATAACATGCCCTTCAAGATCTAATAATATATAGAAATCCATATAATATTTAGTTTGCCACTATATTTTCAAGCTGAATCTGTTCATATAGGAACATGATGCATGCATTGCATAATGGTATATATTAATTAGTGCTTCCCTTTCATGATCGATTCTCTGTTTAGACACTTCACGCTTATAGCTCCACAATTCATATTTATCTTATTCAAGTATATATATGCACCTCAAATGTTGCATAATGGGTGGTTATGAATCGAATTTCAAACGCATACAGTATATATTGGGAATTTCTTCTCACTTTACAAAAGCATTTACGAGTGGAATGGTCACTAGGTGTTGTCGAGCACTCACTTGCGTAGAGTTTGGTTCTTGTGAGTTACCAAAGCACAGTGCATTTTGCAAAAGGAGATTCTTCATTTTATAGGTAGATATTTATTTCTTCAAAGAACAATGTGCACGTAGTTGACTAGAAAGATGCATATATAACTAGAAAAATACAATATCATTAGGGACAACGAAGCAGGCCTATTAGTTAATGTATTGACCATGTTTTTGGTTTGCGTAATTAAGCTTAACCAGCTAGCTCGATCCATAAGTTTGATTAATTAGACCATTTCAATCTTTTTCCAAGAGACTGATATCCTCCCACTTGCAACTAAGCCATCATCAGTGGTGTGACCTGCTTGTTTATTTCATATATATATATATGCTGGAGGATTTTCTTTCTTTCTTTCTTTATGTACATGGATTGATGTATCGACTCTGATTTAGTCAATTAACCAAATGCACATTTGACCATGAATATGTATATAATACAGTGTACATCTCACAATCACATCAAGTAACCAAATTGAGGAGCCATTGCAAATGAGCCCAAGAAGGAAAGAAGCAGATGGCCCATACAAGAAATGTTGGGCCTTTGTAGAAATCAAACCAAGTAAGTATTGGTCTATTTGGTTTTTTGAATCTTGGCTTGGGCCAGAATTCTCGAACGATCCCGAGCTAACACAACAACATGATGTTAACTTTCACACAAACCCAAACAGAAAAGGAAAAGAATAATTATATTCCAATGTACTTTCATATTAGCGACATGATTTTTTTTTTTTCAATAAAGTCTAAAATGATCGTTTACTCAACTCAGAACGGCTATTACATATTTTTTTTTTCTGCTATCAATAGACACGCAAGAAGTTGTTGTGGTACCACGATGATAAATAGGGATAGACAACTCATTAAATATCTAGTGCTCACTTAATAAAAATGAGTCTATAAACTATGATAGCAAATAAACAAAGTAACTAAAGTCATTGGTGCTCATTGAAACTAGCTCCCTTAAAGAGTAGGGAGTTGTTGTTGGATCATAATTCATATATATATATTTGTTGCCTTAAAATATGGAAATTACTTGTTCTAAAGTCCAATTTAATGCTGATTAATCAAATTCCATTATTTTTCTAATCTTGTACTTTTTCTTAAACTTTGTGTTTATTTATATAAATATTTATTATGTTTTCTTTATCATACTAGGAAATGATGGAGAAGCATGGAAATGAAAAGTCAACTTTAGCACATTTTCCTACTTCGACTAGGAGAAACCGAGTTAAACAAGGAAGGATGGGTGGCAGCCTAATCAAACGAACTCCAAATGAGCTGAAACTTTCCAGATCCATTCTAAACATTCTAAAGATCATTTCTTATAAATAGCTCAAGAGTTATTTAGGAGTGGAAAGCCTTCAAAAGATCAGTCCAACTTTCTACCTAAAAGACAAAAAAAGCTGCAAAGGAGGACCTGTATGGATTACTGTAGCAATTCTGGCAAAACCATGGTGCCATAAATTCTGAAATTTTACCAGGATAATCTACACTTATCAATGAATATTTGATATGAAGAAGTCAAAGGAAAAATCTAAAATCTTGGTGGAGATTTAATTGAAGGAAGAAAGGTAAAAGAAAGTTCTCATGCTTGTTATCTTGATTTTGGTGACCCAAAATCACTCCAACACTCTTTATTTTCATGTTTCCCATGCACAATAAAGAGAGCAGCTGCTCCTCTCTTCTCTTAAGACATCTTTTTCTACTCTACACTCTCATAGCTCATCATTATTTCCCTATTTTTACTCCATCTCTTCCATAACCATTTCCCTTAATTTTAAGATCTATTACGACTCTCATACTCCACCTCCATGCTTCTTCAATGCTTGAGCTTCTGCAACTTTTCATTACACTCTTGAGGCATCACACATTCTACCCCATTACATCTTCTTTCCCTCTTCATCTCCTTCATAAAACCTCCATATCCACCTCCCCAAATCCAAATCCATAAAACTCATACTCCCCTTACCACTCCAGCTCCTCCATCACCACCACCACAATTACAATCTTCCACTACCAAAAACTCCATCACCTCCACCACTCCTCCATCACTACCACTTAAAGTTAGCCAAAGAAGCATCATATATTCATCACCATTTCATTAATCATCAACAAGAACTTCATCATCCACTCATTCCATCATTAAGGAGGATTCAAGAATCATTGAAGGAGGAAAACAAAGGAGGAGCTACCCATTGATTTGTCAAGCTTCAACTAGTTTATTCTTTCCTTAACTCTTTAATTTACTTTGATGTATTTTATAGATTTGATGCCAATTTGTATGACTATGAGTGAGTAGTTATTTTGTTGGGGCTAGGGTTGAAAGCCCTAGCCAAACTTGTATGAATTGATGTTTTAATTTACATTTGATGTTATTTGTTATTTTCATCTTCATATGCTAATTCAAGAAGTGAATGCATTCATTCAAACTTAACTACTTTGAATGCATTGTGTTTGTCATCTCATGAAAAAATGTTTAGGGAGTAGTTAATCTTGAGCATTGATAACATGATAGCATGATAGCATCCTCTATGTGCATATGAAGGTTGTGAGTTAAAATCACCTAGATCTAGGATTGGTTTGCTTGCATGATTATTTAAACTCAAGCTTTATGCATCTAGGAATAATGAATTGAGACTTAACCGGTAATATGATTTGTTCTTAGGTAGTTAATTCTAGACTTATCTGGTTGGAATTAATACCATCAAAGGAGTTTAAGCCTTTGTAGTCTTATCCGGATACAAAGAGGGTAATTGGGAAATTAGAATAACATCACTTGTATTTGAACTTCAATACTTGTAAGGGAGGTTAGTGGTAGACAATCCAACCCCTAACTTCATCCATTATATTACTAGTTTAGTTTAGAGTAGTTTATGTTACATTTGAGCATTTATTTTAATTTGGTTAACCACTCTATCCAACAAACAATCTCACTACCACCATAATGCACATACTCACCATGAGCCTAGATTTCTTGTGAATTTAGGTTTGTGATTGTACATTTGCAATTCTATCTCTCCTTAGGCTAACACCTTAGCTAGTAAAAGGAATCAAATTCTCGTGGGTTCAACAACCTTTCTTAAATCTCTATACTATTACTTGTATCCCTTATACTTGAGGGTGGATTTTTGGCTAACAGTTGTTATGGGAAAAGAAAATATAATTAGTTAAAAGAACAAGACCCAAAGGACAGCCAAGCCGTAGTCCGAATAGCAAGGTCCAGCTTCATCCCATTCTCCACAGCCTGTGAAAGACACGTACACACCCTCACCACACCGACTCGCCCCAAACTGCCATCCCGCTTCAGGAAAGACCACAGTCGCACGTCACTCCTAAGATGATGAACAAGAACGTCTTGCAACAAACATAGGCAAACTTGAACCCAAAACCAGGTAAGGATCCCCTGCATCCAAGCCACCAATAGCCCCTATCAATGGTGCTCGCACAACCGTCCTCGTCTGGAATTGAACCCAGGCCGTTGCCTCACCCTCCTTAAAACGATACACACAAATACAGTCTGTTTGGCTCCAATTTTGTTGCAGCTGGTCAACAGTCTCTTTTCTGCCCGAGCGTGCCAGCACCATTCGGGTGCGGTCGTCGGGGGTGTCTCTTGACCTGACTCTTTTTGAGCGATTGTGGACGAGGAGAGCACCAACCTCGTCGTAGGATTCTTTGCGCCTCCTGGTGAGGACTTTTGCTAAGCTTCTTCCAAATCACACAATCGATACTCGACGTCGTAGATCGAGCAGAGCGAAAATCACTGGGAAGTGGGGAGAACTTGCTAAAGCGTGACTTTAGCTTGGCTGGTTTGCGAGGGCGTTACCCTTGCTTGACTGGTTCCGTAACCGCTGTGGTAGCGGTACTACAGTCGGCTTCCGTAACCGCTGTGGTAGCGGTACTACAGTCGGCTCCCGAGGAGACTAGGACCGAAGCACGTTGACATAGGGTTTGGTGGCACTGACAGTCGGCTCCTGAGGATTCTGGGACTGGAGTGTGGTCACCGGTAAGAGAAGGAGAGGGGTTGCTCTGGAGAGGCCCGGGCCAAAGTGGTTGGCCTTAAACAAATAGTGATGGAGCTCTGATGGAATTATGGAGCACTAATGGAATTATGGTAGGTTTTCTAATTAAGCACTAATGGAATCATGATAAGTTTTCCAATTAAGCACTAATGGAATCATGATAGGTTTTCCAATGTTGGCCACCATGAAATGTAGTTGAATGCTTCCCCACGTGCATGCCATATTCCTTAATTGAATGGAGTATGAATATTCGCATGGGCGTGCCTTTTCTTGCAGCTCGCATAATCTTCCATAATTCTGCAGGTAGGCTTTATTTAGCCTATAAATAATATATTTTTAACTTGTCGACAATATATAGCTTGAGCTACTGACATTGGCTCAATTTCTCCAAGACACGCCTTGTCAAGCCAAAATGCTCATTTTGGGTTCAAACATTGCCCCCCCAGACCTCGAAGTCAAAGGTCTTCGTCTTGACCGAAGAGGTCTTGAATTAGCACTGCTCTTATAATGTCATTGCTCCAAAGTTACTTGTATTGGCTTGACTGAAATTACTTGTCTGATTCCATATAGGCCTCTAAATAGGTCATAAAGCTTGAATGCCATAATCTGAATTGCCTTTGTCATGAACTGACTTTTTTTTGCCAACTTTATTGCCCCCCATGTATCTGATGTCTGGTATGCAGTGAATTGGCGAAACTTGGGCAGGTTGTAGGAGATCAGAACTTTAGCGTGCCCCCATGCGAAGGAGATTGCTTTTGATTATGAATGAGGATCCTTCTCTTCCTTGGTGGTAATTTCGCCATGTGTATAGCAGCAAGTATCTGCCTTGTTCACTTGCTCTCTGTTGATTTTCTCAAATGTAGGTGTTGGAGCCTCTTCGCTGGCTAGATCAAGTTTGATCAAGGCCTACAGTACTTGGCAAAATAAGATGCAGAATAGCAAACTGTTTGCTGTCATTTAATCCTTTGCGAATCTTATGCTGAAGAGGATGATTGAATCATGGCTATTGACATGATGACATGTGACCAAGTGAACCCACCATACTTGCTGCAACTTTAGCATCTAAAACCGTATGGGTTTTAATCATGTTCAATTAAAAACATCAGACCGCTACGCTGGCCCTGCGGTTGTAGGGAAAGGTGCAATGCCATCTCTTCACCGCCGCCTCAGATGCAATTCTCAAGATGGAATAATGATTAATTAATTATCAACTAGAGCCACTCACTGGCCCAGCTAATAAATTAATCATCAGTCGTCTTCCATTTATGAAGAAACCCAGAAATGGCACCCAAAAAACCATTCTTTATCGATCAGGCAGATGAAATCACTGAGAAAACCGCATTCACCTGGCAGACTAACATGGGTGTTCGATGCAGAAGTCAGACCGAAGAGGAGAGAAGTCGACTGATGGGCTTTGGTGGAGGTGATAATCAAGTGAGTCTGGGTCCCACAACTCGCGATCGTTTGCCAGATGATGCTATCGCGATCGTTTGCCAGATGATGCTATGGCCTATTATGGGCTTCCCATCCGCCGTTCCATAGCGGCTCTTCGGCAGGTGCCCGGTGATTTTAGAAGTTGGGGGCCACGGAGGAAAGTGGGTTTCTGGCCTACCATCGCTCCCAAGGAAAATGTTTGGTATCAGGAGGTCCGAGCGAGAGATTTGGCCCGTTGGGATGCGGTGGGTATCATCCAAACTATCGATCTATGCTTCTGTCTTCCTCATAATACCAGCCCTGCACCGCTAGCCGCCGCTCTTTGCTTTTGGAACACCTCTAGCAATGCATTCGATTTCCAGTTTGGGCAGATGGGCATAACTCTGCTGGATGTTCTTACCATCACAGGGTTGCCCATTGACTTTGACCCCTATGTGCATGGTCAATTTGATGGCATTCAATTTCCTTTGAGAATGGATGGCTGGTAGGGGGCATCGCAGCAAATCCTACCCATTCTGGCGCAACTATTACTGCACCCAACGTGACCACACATGGGGTATCGCATTCCTGGAATTCTGGCTTTGCAAATTTATCTTTTGCACTTCTTCCAACAAACCTACTGGGCCCTGGAATTCTCTAGCCACTGCTCTCTACAATGGTATTTGAGTTGGCCTTGGGCAACCTGTATTGGGTGCGTTATATCGCTCCCTTTATAAAGCCGTAATGTGCCCCTTCGATACCGACATTAGTGGCCCTTTCTGGATCCTCGCCTTTTGGCTGCAGATTTATTTCCCTCGCTTCCATCGCGGTGATATTCCAAAGGATCCTCCAGTCGATTCCCTTTTGGAGAATTGGCTTTGCCGCAACGTAAGGTATCGAGCTCCACCTTACTCCAAGTGTTTTATTTACTTGTACTTGCTGGAAGAGATGCCAAACCTAAAAATAGTCCTTTCTAGGCAATTCCCTCCTCCCCTTGATGATGGCTTTCTGCCCAGTGGACGGGATCATAGCGAAAGAGCCCTCCTGGCCTTTTGTCGCTCCATCTCTTGCTTGGATATTCGTCTTGCCACCGACATCGTAAGCTACAAGCTCTATGCCCCTAACCACTTTGCTCGCCAATTTGGGTTGGCCCAATTGGTACCCTGGCCTCTAGTTGATTCTGCCAATTATTACACCTCTTGGCGGAGATTAGCCCCGCCTGGGTCTGCCCCATTTCAGAGTCAGTTTACTTTGATAGTGATTCCCCCTAGGGTTAGAGAGTTGTACCCCCTCAACAATGTCGACGATGATTATGCTTATTGGTGGAAAGAAGTGTCCGTGAACTGTTGGGACCTGCCATATGATGACCTCTTCGCCCTGATCTTTCGTGGCATGAGTAGTCCTGGTCCGGAGGATCGCGAGATTCTTGAGCGCTTCTCCAACCCTGCAGCACAACCCTTGCGACCTATTCTACCTTCTCGCTTATCGCGTCTAGGGATACAAATCTGCGAGCCTGGGGCAACAGTAAGTTTTCGTCTTTCTTCACCATTCATTTTCCTTGTCTTGATTTTCCTACTCTTATTCCTGAGTGTTTTTTGCAGCGAACTACCCAGAGCATGACAACCTCTGTTCAGGCTGGGAAACAAAAGGCAATAGCAGAGGAGGCTCCTGAGGGAGAGTCTTCTCATGATGAAGATCCCGCTGAGGTAATTTGGTTAAGAATGATCCCAAACTTGTATATTTGGTGCTTCCCCCCTTTTTGAGTTGTGATTCTTTTCTCGTATAGGCCACTGCTGTCTTCGCTCGCAAATGCAATTGAGCTCAATTGGTCGAAGAGAGTTTTGAAGATGACGAACCTCTGGGAATGCGATTGGGAAACTCCGGCCTCATCTTATCCCATTTAAATTTTAGAATCTGGGCAGGATCTTCACTATGTATCTTTTGACAGGTCCGTCAGAGGACCACTGATCCCTCTAGCCTGAGTAAGGTTGGATCCTCAGCCACTGCAGAGGAGCCAATTCTCTTACTAGTTCAAGCACCAACTAGCCCTGTGGCGCCTCTTCCCTCTCCCACATCTACAGAGCATCCGCAAGGTCCTATTATTCTAATAACGATCTCCGATGACGACTCCCTGGAGCATGAAAGCATGGAAAGCCACTCTGAGGTTTCTGCAACTTATGAGGAACTAATGACGATAGAGATTCCTGCGGCATTAGAGGTCCAAGAGGTGAATGAAGCGGGGCCTCTTCCTCTTGGTGACCACGTACCAGATATCGACCCGACAGTTCGAGAGGTAAGCCACTGTTGGCCAATGCTTTCCATTTCCCATTAGATCCAAACCCGCTCTCTGACATTTCTGAACTTGACCAGGATTCTATTTGTACCGAGGAGGTGGTCTTTGACACCGAAGATCCGGCCGGCGGGACGTACATCCCAGGTTTGGGGAATGAGGCAAGCAGTGGTGGTCTCTTGATTTTGAAAATAGACGAGGCAAGCGTTGAGGCCGAAGGTTCTGCTCTCGGAGCTGATCGTCTCAAACACTCTACTGATGAACCTCGCATTGAATTTCCAGAGTCTCCAGCGGCTGAGATGTCGGACCAAGCTCAGGGGGTCGTTGAGGGAAATTATGTTGAAGATGAAAGAATTGAGGAACCAATTGACCCTCTAGCATTGGTGACTTATGATCATGCTGTGAATCCTCCGCCTCTTCCTCCCACTAGGCTTGAAAAGCTAGCTCGAATCCTTGAGGAAACTCCTCCTACAGCTGCTGAACTAGCGAGGATAGAGCTTCGAAACCATTTGGGACAGCGGCGACCGGGTCTTGAAGAACTCCCCAGGATCTGGGAAGCCATTGTGTTCCTTCGCCGAGAGCATACGGTCAATCCAACTCAGCTCGACACTATAGAGAAGTTGTTGAAAGACCTTGATGTGGCCCGCACTTGCCAATCTGCGGTGGAGGCTAGAGCTCGTGAGGCTCGTGTGGTATGGAATAACCTCGCTAGTCAGATGGAGACTCTTCGCGGCACCTTGAATGATCGGGCCACTCGTATGGAGGAGATAAGGCTCCAGAAGTTAGACTTAGAAGCCTAGATCCGACATCTCCAAGCTCGTTTGGCCCATGTGGACAATGAGCTCAGTGCAGAGGAAGCTCAACTGGACACTCCCTTAGCTGCCTCCGAAGAATTGACTCGCCGCTTGGCCCAAGCTGAAGAACGGGCCTTGTTGATTGAAAACGGGGCCCTTGCTGCAGGCCTCTAAGTTGAGGTGCTTTGTGTGAAGTTTGATTTTGCGAGCCGGCCACTTTAGACCTTTTATGACTTATAGTAGTGATTTCCTTAGGCCCAATATACATACATACATACATACATACATACATACATACATACATACATACATACATACATACATACGTACGTACATACATACATACGTACATACATACATACGTACATACATACATACATACGTACATACATACATACATACGTACGTACATATATATTCTTCTTGTAGTACCGATGACATCTTTATTTCTTAAATAATATTTATCTTTTTGGTTTTATCTTCTTAATGAGTCTTTAGCTTCGCATTAACTAACTGTTGAAAAAGAGTGTGAGAAGATAATATTGAAAATGGAACAGTTACATCCTCGAAAACCGTTCGGTTCCCTCACGCGCCAATAATCCATTCTTTTCCGAGATTTAGGGCAACTTTAATCAAGATTTACTGACACTTAGTTTAACTCTTCTCTTCGACTGTCCATCCAAGGGTGGAGATTTGCATGCCCTGTTCCTATAAATAGGTGCATTCTGGGGATGGGAACGTTCACGCCAAAAACCTTCCTCTGAGTTTCAGATCCTCAACAATGGACTTTCAATCATTGCTTCTCTTTCTCCTTCTTCACAAACTTTCGCCTCATGAAACCATTCTCAGCCTCTAGACTTTAGGCCTTATGGCGAAATCTCAAGCCTGGACTAGGCCTTATGGCTTAATCTCAGGCAACCCCTTGTTTCGGCCTTCTGGAAGTCTGGATGGAAAATGTCAGGCTTTAGATTGGTTTAGAAACACGAGGGGGCTCCAAGTGTGGGATCTCCGGTCATGCGAGATCATCTTTGTTAGAATCCCACACGCGGAGCGAAACGGGGAAAGGGAGGAAGGCCACTTTGTGGTTCGTCTTTCCTCCCTTGTTTCCTTCCTTCTGGACCCGGCCCGTCTTGTGGCCTCCAGATGGAAGGGGCTTTGGTTATCACCTCCTTCTCCCCCTCTTTCTTCTTGACAGAATCTTGGAGGGATGGACTCTTTGAAGGAATGGGTTCAAGCTACATAATGGCTGTTCCCACACTTCACGTCCAACTAATGGTGGTTACCAAGGCTAAAGGGGGTGCAGAGACTCAAGCCGATATTCGGTTCCTTCACTCTCTGCCCCTCTCAGAGATAATGACACGGCTCAACCTGACGTTGGATTCCATAGCTGCTTCCTATTGAGGGGGCTTGGAGGCTCCATTTTCTTTCACTGGAGTCTCCCCTTTTCATGGATAATGGCGTTGGCCAAGCCTATGCTGGATTCCTCTGCCGCTTCCATGTAAAGGGGGCGCGGGGGCTCCGTTACTCCTCTTTTTCCTTCCCTGAAGTCTGCCCCTCCTTGGGATAATGGCGCGGCTCAACCTGACGTTGGATTCCATAGCTGCTTCCACTTAAGGAAAGATTCAGAAGATATCCGAAGATTCATATTTTGTATTCTAGCCACTTTTGGCTTTGTAATGAATGTACTGCTTTTGGCCGCAAAGCCACTTTATGAATATAATACTATTTTCTTATCTTGATATTCAAATATCCGTGAGGAGTCAATAATTGTGTCTCGCAAGGCCCCAAATATAGGCCCCATAGTTGTATATTCAGGAGCTCGACCCTATTTTCCCGCGAAGCTGTTTTCTCTGCGAGAGAAGAGACAAAGCTAAAAAAAATTTCCGGAGCTGCTGACTCGGCTTAGTACAGTGTAATGTTGCCCCCTAGTGTTGCTAGGCGTAGTGAAGAAACTATTATGGGCCTAAAAATAGGCCTTCATGAATGGGCTTTGTGAGTGTAGGAACACTAGAATTGCCCCCCATGTCTTATGCGAAGAAACCGGCTAATAAATTAATCTCTAAAAATATCTCAGCCACAAATCAAGATATAGTAAGTTATTGATACTTCTCGCGGGCTCATTTCTCTCGGAATTCACCTCTTGTCTATACTCCATTTGCAGACTTCATGCAACTACTTTTTGTGGTGGATCTTTTGCGAAGCATAGGAGGCGGATTTCGCTGTGCTCCAAAGAGTTTCACTCAACTATTTATGTGACGCCTGTGGGCCTTTGGGATGCTTCGCGAGCAAACAGGAGAGGCCTCCAAAATTATAGTTTCTCCAGAAATTCTTGGAGGAGAAATTTTCTCAAGATATATCAGAGTAAGGAGAAATCTTTTCAAGGTAGATCCCAGTGAGGAGAAATCTTCTCAAGGCAGATCTGAGTGAGGAGGAATCTCTTTGAGCTTGATGAAAATATTCCTCGCGAAGACTTCGCTGGCTTTTTGGATCGACTCCGCCTCAGTGTTTTGATTCCTCAGTGATTTTTGGATCACACTAATGGAATCATGGTGGGTTTAAATGATGAATTGAATAAGTAGCTGAATTCAATAATACATTGTGAATCAAGGTCTAGACATGCGGCCCAAGTATAGTCGCCTAGACACAAATTTTCTTTCAAATCCTTTAGGCAACCTTACTGAAATGGCCAGGTGGGGGAGGGCGAATAAGAGAGCCAGAATCCATTTTGGCATAAGCTACTCCCACATAGTGGTTTATGCCCATTTGCACGCGCTTCTGGATTCAAGAACCTGTCATAAACGTTGTCCCCTTTCTAGACATCATTTCACACAGGCTATACTTACTAAGATGAGAAAGGTCATAAGTATGAAGACAGTTCAACAAGTGTTAATAAAAGCCATCCTTAACCTTAAGGGACCTAAACTAGGCACCAATAAGGAGTTTAGGCCAATATTAACAAAAGAGACTTTGCATGTTCCGTTATGATTCACAACCCCTTACCAACCTCAACTTCTTAATAGTGGTGTGATTTACATGGAGATTTTCCAAGGATACTAGACTCTACAAGATCACGGGGGAGGCCATCTATGCTTCACTCCAAGCTCAGATGTATCAAAATTTGTAGGGTAAAAACCCCTCATGTGAGAGCTTGTAGGAAAAGAACAAAGATACTTCGCGTTGAAGAATTTGGAGGAATTTGGCTCGTGAGGGGGGTAATCTTGCCCCCTAAGTATCCTTGTTGGTTGGCGAAGCATGATCTTCAATTGCAATTTTGGAGATGAAGATGAGTATAGATCGGCTTTGTTACCAACTACCATATCATAGAAAATGGTGTCTTCATAATAAGCCACGAATTGGCTTTTGCATTTGACCACTTGCTGGTCTGAATTCTCCACATCAAGAGCTTCAAAGAACTTGAACTCCTTCATATGATTTTTGAAACCAATAATCAAATTATAATTATCATCATATTTATCATAGATTGGCTCCGTATCGAGATCAAATTTAGAATCACCAAAATTCGATGAATCAATCTCTTCTTCGAAAATAGGCATATCAAATATTTGTTTGCCTCTATATTCTTTCTAGGCATCATATTGAGACGTCTCTATGGACTGTTTAGTATCATAGACAAATTTCTTTTGCAAGAAATTTGGAGCTGGATAATTGTAAACAAGAGTTAACTTGTATTGATGATACTCAAATTTACAGTCGCGAAGGACAACTTGGCCACTAGAATAATTGTTCTGGCCATTCATGCAACGTGGGTTGTAGATGTGCTGTCCACATATATCAAAGCCACCGCTTGGCCTTGAAGAATATATGAAGAACTTCAAGTTGAATCGATTAATAAAGCCACATATTGGCTTTTGTAGACCATAACTTAATTGATAATTAAATTGGCCATGGCTTAATTGATTAACTCCACCATGACGTCCAGCATGGCCAAGGTTAAATTGATGATAGTAAGGTGAGCCGTACCTTAGTTGATAATTGAATGGACCAAGACTTTGACCATCTCCTTGACCAAGATGACGTCCAGCAGCCGAATCATAATTAAATTGATCACGCATCTACTTCTGGTTATCAAGGGGGTGAACATGGGCAGTACCTTGCCCCCCATGCATCTGACCAATATCCACGTATTTAGCTTGATGAGTAGTGAAATCAGCTATCTGTTCAAAGACAATTTTCTTGTCAGAAGAACAATCTTGTTGATCCTCTTCTCCATATGCAGCCTTTGTGCAAGGCTGTGATTTACCAGTGGGCAAGCTGATTTCTTCTTTTGCAACAGACTGATCTAGACGAAGGTTTTCGCCTTAATTTAGATTGATCGCCTCTTATAGGAAATTCAATCTCGGAAACAACCTTTTTACACTTAAACTTGTTGAAGATCGAGAAACTTGCTGCGGTTATTTTGTGAGAAGTGACCTGGTTGTCCTCGCCAATGTTGATCATATAGCACCTTGCTCTGTTGAGCGTTCCACCGAATTTGGCGCTCAATACTTGCAAGGTCCATTTCTATCTCTTTTCCATATCTTTTGCTATTGCCCCCCAGTATTATGACCTTTTCTTCGAAACTTGCATAATCTAGGATGGGAAGCGGAGCGAGCTTGTCAGCCTTAATGGTGCTATTGACCATCTTTTCACTTTAGGAATTTCCTTTGGTAAAGATTTTTCTCTGGCATCCCAATGATGGTGAATACAAAAAGACTCTGGTATAGTCCCACCGGGCGTGCCAAAATGTTTGGCTCCAGTTTTGTTGCAGCTGGTCAACAGTCTTTTTTTTGTGCGGGTGTGCCAGCTGTGGTCGTCAGGGGTGTCCCTTGACCTGACTTCTTTTGAGCAATTGTGGACGAGGAGAGTACCAACCTCGTCGCGGGATTCTTTGTGCCTTGTGGTGAGGACTTTTGCTAAGCTTCTTCCAAATCACACAATTGATACTTGACGTCGTAGATCGAGCAGAGCGAAAATCATTGGGAAGTGGGGAGAACTTGGTAAAGCGTGACTTTAGCTTGGCTGGTTTGCTAGAGCGTTACCCTTGCTTGGCTGGTTCCGTAACCGTTGTGGTTGCGGTACTACAGTCGGTTCCCGAGGAGACTAGGACCGAAGCACGTTGACATAGGGTTTGGTGGCACTGACAGTCGGCTCCTGAGGATTCTGGGACTGGAGTGTGGTCACTGGTAAGAGAATGAGAGGGGTTGCTCTGGAGAGGCTTGGATAATCATAGAGATTAATTGATGAATTTTTTGTGTTGTTACTTCGTCGTAGCCTCTATATATAGGTTGCCAGGCCAAAGCGGTTGGCCTTAAACAAATAATGATGGAGCTCTAATGGAATTTTGGAGCACTAATGGAATCATGAAGCACTAATGGAATTATGGTAGGTTTTCCAATTAAGCACTAATGGAATCATGATAGGTTTTCCAATGTTGGCCACCATGAAATGTTGTTGAATGCTTCCCCACGTGCATGCCATATTCCTTAATTGAATGGAGTATGAATATTCGCATGGGCGTGCCTTTTCTTATAGCTTGCATAATCTTCCATAATTTTGCAGGTAGGCTTTATTTAGCCTCTAAATAATATATTTCGAACTTGTCGACAATATATAGTTTGAGCCACTGACATTGACTCAATTTCTCCAAGACACGCCTTGTCGGGCCAAAATGCTCATTTTGGGTTCAAACACCGTCATAGGCCAGCCTCGACCCAAACAAAACTTAACCATCACTATCAAAACCTCAAACCAATTAGCCATTCCAGAGGTCAAAAGGACCATATTCCAATCATTACCGTCCGATAACATCACAACATCGATGAGGTAACGTCGAAGCGCCATAGGACGAGAAGGAAATTGCAGAAGACAGCTCGGTCTTCGAGTGCGTGAGGCATGTCGTCAGAAGGTTTTGAGACTAATACACCTCTATTAAGATAGAACCTTCTTATAATAATTATTAGTGACATGACTTGATAGTTAAAATACCTCATAATTGTTGACAATCAGTGTAGTGCCCCAGAAATTCGTCATTATTTTCTGGAATCTAAATTGTGGTTATTGGAAGGTTTCGTGGCTCGTGGACGGAGCGGAAGTGTTTCAGACGAATTTTTATTCGAAGAATATGGTTTTAGGGGAGGTGCAAAGGTTGACTTTTTACTCGTTGGGTTACTTAGAAAACTTCCTTCATGAAAATCGTAGAGCGTGTCGATATGAGTTCGGAGACATGCGGAACGCGGAAATCAGAGTTCGTATGAAGAAGTTATGGCTGTCGGAAAAAGTTTCTATTTTGGTATATATGAGATTTTTCCGGAAAAATATCAGAAAATTGGAAAGTTTCCAAAATGGGAAATTTTTCTCTCTCTTCGGTCTAGAGTCCGGTTTTGCCCAGCCACTTCGCCGGCGTCGTTCTCCCTCGTCCGGCCACCTTTGGACGCGATTCAAAGTGGGTTCTCTTAACCTCATCCTCCTCTACACGTCTGTGGAAGCCATCGAGCGGGGGTCGAGCTGTGGTGGGCGCTGCAAGGCTGAGAAGAACCCACGGTGGAGCTGAAATCGCCTTGATCGGAGTCGGCGATTCCGGCCACCTTTGCGGTGATTCTTGGGGGATTTTGGAGCCCATAGGACGTAGAAACTTTCTCTTAAGGTGGTTTGCATCGATTCAACTTGTGGAGATCGAATTTTGGAATTTGGGATTCTAGTGTTCATCGAAATTCAAAGCTTTCGAGGTAAATTCCGGCCAAATGGCTTTGATTTAGACTTTGTGCTAGTTATGAAAATTGTAATTGGAGTTGAGATGAAGAACTTTTGTGTTGGAAGTTTGGCCAAATTCTGACTTTGGGCCTGCGACGGCGCCGCCACTGTGGTGTTGTTTTCCAGCAGTTTTTGGCCACCTCAGGGATAGTTTTTGTCCCTGATTTTGATCTACTCGTTGATACGATCATTTCGATATATAACACTTAATTTTTGGAGATCGTATGAGCATGTTAGGGTTTTTACGGTTTCGAACCGTTCGATTGTTCGATCCGTGAGGATCTGACTATCTGATCGACTTATGGTTTTGTCACATCGATCGTAGAAGTGTTCTGGAGACTTAGGGAGGTCTTGGATGTGGTTCCGCCTCTATTGGCGTTACTTTTGGGGATTTAGTTCAAAACGGGGGTTTCGAACTTTAATCATTTTGTGATTCGTGCACTCAATTGAGACCCTATGTGTTCAGGTGCTTGTTGGACTTGTTGAACGGATTGCGGCGATTGTGCTTGCTTTAGTTATTGTGTGAAGACGCAGCGAGATTCTGAGGTGAGTATATCTCACGATATTCGTTATGAGCATAATTACCATCTGGTCTTGGAGTTATTAGGTTAACTATGACTATAGTTGGTATTAGTGGCATTCCTGAGTGAATGACTACGTATATGTATATATATATATATATATATATTTATATGAAATATATATGTATTGGTGCAATTGTTGAGATACCATGGGTCTAGTACGACCATCTTAATTGGTGATTTAAAATATGGTAGCTTGTGTAGGATTATTTATGTAATGAATCGTGGAAATTAGTGTGATGAATCTTTGTGATGATTATCATGTAAAGCTTGTGTAGGAATATTTGTGTAATGAATCGTGGAAATCAGTGTGATGAATCTTTGTGATGATTGTCATGTAAAGCTTGTGTAGGAATATTTGTGTAGTGAATCGTGGAAATCAGTGTGATGAATCTTTGTGATGATTGTCATGTAAATCTTGTGTAGGAATATTTGCGTAATGAATCATTGAAAATCTGTGTGATGACCCGCTGGACATTCGCTATCTGTGTGATAACCGGCGAAATCTCTGTGATGACTCGCTGGACAATGGCTATCTGTGTGATGACTGGTAAAATCTGTGTGATGACTCGCTGGACAATGGCTATCTATGTGATGACTGGCAAAATGATGATTAGCTGGACAATTGCTATATGTGTGATGACCCTCGGAATTTGTGTGATGATTAGTAGGATGATGGCTATCTGTGTGATGATCGGTGGAATCTGTGATATGATCAGTGTGATGACTGCTTGGTAGCGGAGCTGAATTGTTATTAAGTTAGCAATAATCGAGAAGACTGCTGTGATGGCCGGGGCTAACTACGGACGTCAGAGTGTGGGGTTACGATGACTACTATGATTTGAATTGCTTGACTTAGTATGACCTCTTGAACTAAACTATATGCAGGGGTTACCATGAATTGTTTTGCTTGTTTTGAAATGTGATTGCCTTGTTTCTTCTTGATTGTATTGATTGATGGTTTGATTTATCTTAAGAGCCATAGTGGTGACGAATTGTACTCTGTGGTGAGGATAAGAAGGTGATTCATTGATTTTCACCTTTGATGTCATGTTGATGACAAAAGCTCCTAGTGGGGAGGGAATGAGTGTGATTTGGAATTCGCCGTAGTACGTTAGAATGACATCAAACATTGCTTGAGGAAGTCTTGTTTGATTGAAATTTGTGTAATGGATGCTAGGTTAAGAATCTGAGCATGAGGCTTTAGTCATGAGTTGACCTACGTAAGCATGTTATGGAAGATTATGAAACAGATGGTTGTGGTTGTGAGTTATGTGCTTATCGTTGTTTAGGTTGAGGTGACTTAAGAATGTATTTTTGCTTTGTGGTTTTGAGTCTACTCATACGGGCTTTCATAAGCTTACCGGGTTTGTTGTGTGGCAACCCAGTGCACTATTCAATGGTGTAGGGGTTAATCCTGCAGGTCAGGGTAATCGTGGCTGAAGCTGAGGTTGCGTGCTGGCAGCATTACAGTAGGAAGTCAATTTTGTGACTTTACCGTTGTTAAGACTTCCGTTGTATAGTAAGCTCTGAGGAGCATTTACGTTTTATTTTGTTGTTGACAATTTAATTCGTAAGCATTTGTAATATATGACTCTGTGGAACGCGTCAATATTGACATAGTGAGTTCAGGGCATCAATTTGTACTTGGTTTAAAAGGGAAAAAGTTTCAGGTATTTTGTATTGATGATTGAACGATCACGCATATATAATTATGAGATTGTATATCGATTTTTATTTGTGTTTAAAATCAGGGGCGTGACAATCAGTTTAGGGGAGTAAAATTTGCACTCCCCTTTTTGAAAACCACACTCCCTCTTAATATTTTAATAATTTTAGTTGATTGATGAATTCTTGTCTTCCGAAAATATCCCTGGGTGAATCTTTGTGTTTGCAATGGTTTCCCTGTCGACCTGGTTCTGATACATAGCCTACAAGCTCCAATACTCTGCCATTATCAGCTAGAAGAACTATAAAAAAATAAAAAATAAAGATGGAATTTCAAGCTGTTCTTTAGTCATGGGATGGTTCATGGTTGTAAGTTTATGACTTTATGGTTGTTCAGGTGCTCATAGTTCAGTAATTGTGTCTTTCATTCTTGTTGAAGAATATGAAGCGGCCTGTACGGAATTTTGAGTTTAGAAATGGTATTTTTATTCTCTTGCAGCATTATAATCTGATTACTGAAGAAAAAAAAGGATAATTCTAGATGTTAATCGGAAAATATCCATTCCTAGTCACTTTATTTTCCCCAACTCTCTCGATAGATTAGAACCTAGCGACAAGGCCAAAATTATGAATACAGATGTTCAAAATCAATCAATCTCACAATAACGATTCACTTAATTTCTCTTTTGTTGCTTTTCTAATGTTGGTCTTTGTTTGTGGCAAACAAATATGGAAAATTTGGTTGGACTGTATAATTTTAGGCTTAGGCTGATTAAATAAGGGAGGGATAGAAATTACATTAATTGTAGGATCATCAGAACACAGAACAACATGTTCTAGATTTCCCAATGTATGGTATGAGGATAACCTTTATTCTTCGAAATCAAAATGCATAACCAAGCCTAGATGTGTACCCACATTTGAGACTCAAATTTTCAAAAAAAAAAAAATCTTTTGTTTTCTGGGTTGTTCCTCTTCGATCTTTGAGTTTCAATCACAGTCGAAACAACACGAAATCTATTTTATTTAGAGGCAAATCTAGATTGTGAGAGCAAAGGAGAGAAAAGATGTTTGGTTGTTTAATCGATCATGAGACAAATCAAGATAGAGATTGACAATTAGAGGAAAATGATCTAATTGATGTAATTTCCAGATCAGATGACAAAAGTCGTGGAAGCCAAATCAGAGAAATGGGAAGATGATGAGAAGGAATAGAGGTTCCACCGAGAGGAAGAGAGGAGAGAGATGGAAGGAGTCATTTATGATTGTAAGGATAATGTGGGAAATAAATATAAGGAGAACAAAAAAAATTATTAAAAACAGAAGAGGGAGTGTAGAATGTAATTTGGGGACTGCACTCAGGCTATGTTTGTTTCACAGGACTATTATCCCCCACCT